>JAJJMA010334556.1:0-10423 GCA_023529015.1 Papaver nudicaule
TCTTTAATCCCGACAAGGCATAACTTTATTCACGGATACTATAAAATGGTGTTTGTTGAAGTGTTGAATTAGTTTAACTACAGTTTGACAGAGATTTTCAATGTACTTTAAATGGAAATTAAATACTTGCATTCCCTATTTCACAGGAATTTCAAGTTCATTGAATCTAGACCGAAACATATACACTCTCTTAAAAACCAGTGTTTTCCCTTCTCAAAAAGACTTATCTATCTACCTGTGAGAGTAATTTCCATATAATCAAAAGAGTTTTTTTTGCCTCCTTAGGGTTCATAAAAGACATTCACAGACTTTAGGGGTGTTGATTCTTTCTTTCTTTCTTTCTTTTCTAGGTCTGTTGTTCAAAAGAAGAATCAGAGGCCCAGAAGAACTAAACCAACATTGGATGGTTTACATGAGCTAAGGTGGTGGTGAGTCATTTCTCCTTTTTCTATTTATATAGATTCTGTGTACAAGTTAAATTTTTCTGTTTTGAACTAATCATTAAAAAAAAAAAAAGAAAGATTGTTGGATGATTAAGCATAAACTGTTCATTCATTGGTCAACTAATTAGTTTATATGATTATAACAATGGTATCCATTGATATTATCAAGTTTGGCTTTTGGCTTTTCTAAAAGGACATACTTGTTGGTTTTTTTTTTAATGGATTATTCTGCAAATTATTGGCATTGTTAATCTAGTTTTAACTCTTTGCTTAAGTATGTTTATAGATTAAACAATCTTATCATCATTGGTCATTGATTCAAGTTCATACACCAATAATCCAATTTTGATGGAAATCTGCATTGTTTGTTTATTCCTAATTGTCAATTATACACGCAATTTGTTTGTTCCGAAAAGTGACGTTTCCCCGCGTAATCTTCTTCGAAAGAAATTTGATGCAGTAGTACACTAGTAGTACACAACTGTGTTTGTTTTACTGCCTGTAAATTCTAAGTTACTGTGGCTCAAATGTTCGATTCCTGAGGTATCATCGTCTCAGGAAAGCGAAATAATGTGCAGTCCTGAGATTGTTCTGCATCATGGTGGTTATAGTTTGTAAATGAATAGAGCATTCAAGAATGGTTTTTGTTCCGAAGACATGATATTCAGTTTTCGTATATGTTTTCTAAGGATTAGGATGGTCCAGTTATAGATTCCAAAGGCTAGCTAGGTCCGCTTTCCTTTTTTCATTGATTCAATTCCACTCCAGACATTTTTGTATTCAAGGGATGAGACTCGTGCGAAAAGTAGAAAGGTGTATATGAAAGTGACACATTTTGGCTTAGTAATGAGAATTGATTAGAACCATCAAAAGTGCTTTTGCAATTTCTGCGGTGTTTCGAAGTTGCATATCACTTTTGCTTTTGAAAATCAGGACTTGATTTACCACCGCTAATGCTAAAGTAGAAAATTATGTCAGGAATGATGTAAAATTATTCTGAATTTCCATTACTAGTTAAGGAAAGTAAAAAAGGTTTAAACTTTCGATTTCTTCTTGCTGTTGCCATCCAAGCATCCAGGTCAATACCTCGATCGACCTAACCATATTAGATCGTAAGCAGAATGGTAATCAACCACTTGTCTCAACTTCTATCCCCAGTTGTCAAACATTGTTTATTCATGTTACTTTTGCTAAGTCAAATGTGAATTTCTACTCTATTTCGTTGGCGATGTGGTATGTAGTCTTAAACAGGTCTAGGTTCATAATACAGTTCTTATGAAAGCAATCTGCTTGGGATCTTGGACTTGGAACACTTTTTTGTAATCTATATATAGAAACAGCCTTTGGTATTCCCTACCATGTTTTAAACTGAGCATTTTAAAACAGTCCTATTCTACTCTTTCATTCGTTACCAGTCTTTTGCTCGGCGCCATTTGTTGTGATATCATCTCCCATGTTCTGAACTAAGAGCTTCTCTTGCTAGAAAGGTAGTTTTAGTTTTGTTTTGCTTTTTTTTCGATTGGTTTTGAGGGATTTGGTATCACTTTCAAGAGAAAAAAAACAAGTCTCATATGACGCATAGCGCACTATAGTTATGCAGCATGAAGCATAATGCAGATTGCAGACTGAAATCCAAAATTGCTCTTTTTAAAGAGGAAAAGTTATCTTAAATATACTACTTTAAGCTTTTCCACATGCATATATCTGCACCTTAGGAATCATCATTAACTGCTATGTTCTTACAGTTTTCTGGTTTATGATGCTTGATAGGTAATTTATCGTGATAAGCTCGATATACAGTTAACACTCAAGAAATGGGTCGTTCAGTTCATTCAAATGACGACGAACATGGAACTAAGGACATCGCAAGCGTGAATTCATCACGCAGGCATGCAAACAGTGAACCTATGCACAAGGTCGGAGCACCTTCTAAGGGTAATTTGATGAAAGAAATCAAAACCACATTGAAGGAAACGTTCTTTTCTGATGACCCTTTACGCCCTTTCAAGGACCAACCAAGATCAAGAAAGTTTGTCCTAGGACTTCAAGCTGTCTTCCCAATTCTTGAGTGGGGAAGAAGCTATAACTTCTCTAAGTTTAAAGGGGATCTCATTGCAGGACTCACTATTGCAAGTCTCTGCATTCCCCAGGTAAATATAAAACTTTCAAAATTGTAAAGGAGAACAAGATGGAATTCTGTTTACTTGATAACCTGAAAATCCTAACTTTCTTTTTTAATGTGAAATAGGATATTGGGTATGCCAAGCTTGCAGGTTTGAAAGCAGAATACGGGTTATGTAAGTTTCATTTCTCGCTCTTTCCTTGTCTAGTATTATAGTGAATTAACATTTGTAGTCGTTTTATTCTTCTTATTCTTATGTCTTATCGGATATGTTATTTATATTGGTTTCGATTGTTGCTGCAATGCTGCAGACTCCAGTTTCGTTCCACCATTGATTTATGCCTTCATGGGAAGTTCAAGGGATATTGCAATTGGACCGGTAGCTGTTGTATCTCTTTTGTTGGGAACTCTACTCCAGGCTGAGCTTGATTCCGATGATAACCCAGTAGAATACCTTCATCTTGCATTTACGGCTACCTTTTTTGCTGGAATTACTCAATTCACTCTTGGGTTCCTCAGGTAATTGAGCTCTATTTATCTTATTGTGTCTTAGACTTAACTATGTTGTTTTAGTTTTGTTTCAGTTTTTTTGTTCCTCAGTTCTCTACTTGAGTTGAAACTCCTTAATTCTCTTTCCCAAGTTGTAAGTGGGCTACTTTTTATGATACTGAATATATTTTTCTTTCAGATTAGGATTCTTGATTGACTTCTTATCCCATGCTGCAATTGTTGGGTTTATGGGGGGTGCCGCAGTCACAATTGCACTTCAACAATTGAAAGGATTACTCGGCATTAAGAATTTTACTAAGAACAGTGACATTATATCTGTTATGAAGTCAGTATCGGCTTCAGCACATCATGGAGTAAGTGTCCTCTCTTTTTCAAGTCATAACTATCATAACTATAATTTGAAGCCGTTGATATTAGCAGACCCTTTGCTCAAAACTCCTTAACTTTTGACATGACAAGTTAACGCTTTGAGCCCAAACAAAAGTATGGCCTTGCATACATTGTCTGAGTCCCGGAACTCAATTAGACCTGGTGAGAAGACTATAAATTTTGGACATGACCTTCCCTTTAACACAGATTTTGATGTGAGATGCTAGTTGAAGTGGATGTAAACATACTAAAGAACTTTCAGTTAAACTGCGGTCAAACATTCCACTCTAATTTCAAGCTGCTAAATTTATTCTCCTTATTATGTTTGCAGTGGAACTGGCAGACTATAGTCATAGGTGTATCATTCTTGGCTTTCCTACTTGCCGCAAAATTCATAGTAAGTGCAAGTTTTGGCTTGTCGATTAAATCCAGCTAGTAACTCTAGGCATATGTATATATGTGGATCTTATTCTTACATAAGCTTATTATGGTAACAGGGAAAGAAGTATAAGAAATTGTTCTGGGTTCCTGCAATTGGTCCTTTGATCTCAGTTGTTGTGGCCACTTTCTTTGTATATATCACCCGTGCCGATAAGGATGGTGTTCAAATAGTAAGTCATTTGATGGTATCCTTTTTTTTTTTTTTTTTTCTGTTAGCATTCCTTCACACTGACTAAAAAAGTACCATTTCCAATGACACTTCTTTTAATTTTTGAAGGTAAAACATATAAGGCAAGGCATCAATCCACCATCTTTGAAACATATTTACTTCAGTGGTAAATATCTTACCACAGGAATTAGGATCGGTGCAATTGCTGGCATGGTAGCTTTGACGGTAGGCTCCAGTTTCACACCCCCTTTCCTGTTTGATGATAATCAAGAGAAATTATCGGGCATGTTTGTTGCTGCCTCTAACTATATATTTCCTTGTGATTTATCAGGAAGCTGTAGCCATCGGCCGAACATTTGCAGCCATGAAAGATTATCAACTAGATGGTAACAAAGAAATGGTGGCTCTAGGAACAATGAACATTGTTGGTTCTTTTACATCCTGTTATGTAGCTACAGGTAAGCACACAAATAGTCAACTACCCGTCAATACAAGTATTTGATTCACCAGAGTCCTTATCATGTATTTTGTGCGGCTTCTTATGCATCTTTGTATTTCATACACGAGCGTTGATTAAAAGCTAAACGTCATATGTGGGATACATCTCCTGTACTATTATTTCAGGTTCCTTCTCTCGCTCTGCTGTGAATTACATGGCTGGTTGCAAAACTGCTGTTTCAAACATTGTGATGTCTATTGTTGTCATGCTGACACTTTTAGTCATCACACCCCTCTTTAAGTACACCCCAAATGCTATTCTTGCCTCTATCATTATATCTGCTGTGGTCGGATTAATGGACTACGAAGCAGTAATTCTCATCTGGAAAATCGATAAATTTGATTTCTGCGCTTGCATGGGAGCGTTTTTTGGTGTTGTTTTTATTGGTGTTGAAATGGGGCTATTAATCGCAGTAAGTTGTTCGATCTATATGTCATGTGATAGAACACGAGTTAATCCATCCAGGCTCAACTACTTACATGTTCAACTATATAACCTTCTGTTGACAGATCTCAATATCCTTTGCGAAAATCCTCCTACAAGTAACTAGGCCACGGACAGCACTACTTGGGAAACTCCCAAGAACAACAGTTTACAGGAATGTCGAGCAATATCCAGAAGCTTACAAAGTTCCAGGCGTTCTGATTGTGAGGGTCGATTCGGCGATTTACTTTTCCAACTCCAACTATGTTAAAGACAGGTAACGACTTCATTTAGTTAATAAGTGTACGCTATTTTACAACTTCGGCAACCTTTGATGTGATGCGCCACAATATATGAACTCACTCCGAATCAAATTGGCTTACTTTTGGATCACTTGGAAAATCTTATACTCAAAAAACAATCTGTTCTCTCAGGATCTTGAGATGGTTGACTGACGAGGATGAACAACTAAAGGCCCAAGGTTTACCAGAAATCCAACACGTGATCGTTGAGATGTCACGTAAGTTATCTAAAACCTTGATACTATATCCGAGTGCCTATTTTCTGTGTTTATAGATTCATATATCATCTTAGATACGGTTTTTAATTACATCCATTTTGTGTGTTCATTATAGCTGTTACCGACATTGACACCAGTGGCATTCATGCACTTGAAGATTTACATAAGAGCCTCCATAAGAGAAATATTCAGGTATAGCCCATAATATAGTGTAGCCTCACCTTTACTCTGTCAGAATAACATTTCAATTTCTTGCTAGAATGACATTTAACATTTAACCCCATGTTCATCTCTCAGCTCAATCTAGCCAACCCTGGGACAGCAGTGATCGACAAACTTCATACCTCAAAACTGGATGATGTAATTGGCCAGGACAAAATCTTTCTTACAGTGGCAGACGCAGTCCGAAGCTGCCATCCAAAGAGTACAATTGACGAAGCGTGAAAAAGCTCAAGTGTGAAGTTTATGATGCAGAAAATGCTGATTGGATTATTTGGATCTTCCACCGTGAAGGTGAATTCGTTGGAAGAAAACAACAGTGGAAGAAGTGAGTGAGAATTATTGATCTGGAGATTTTGAGTGAAATAATGGTGTGATTTTAACCTTGCAATGCAATAGTCGGTTTCTTGTTCGTTTATTCTCTTCTCTTGTGTTTATATTTTCTGGTCATGAAAATGTTCATATCTCAGTTTGAACCCATGTAATATAAACTTTGAGATGACCATTATATATACATCTTTTTTTGGCAGTTGAGCCTTTTTCTTTGTTCCACTGTATTTTGTGATTATGGCTTTCATACCGCAGATTGGCGACTCTATTTTTTGTGAGGATGTTCTATGAATTTCGCTAAAATGTCTAAATATGGTAATACTAATCTTGGATAAGTGAGAAAATGATCATATTCATCAGAGAACAAAGGAGTAGTTGAATGTTAGAACATTACAGTCTTTGCAAGCTAGAATCTCAGTTGGCAGGTTCAGTTCCAGACGACATGAATCATTTTTACTTAGAGACAACTATGAGCTTAAGTTAACAGCACAAAGTGACCATAAATGCGCTACCCGAAATCATGCTCGATTCAATTTTTCTCTAAGCTATAAATAGGTGAACTTGCTCCCAAATGACAACATGTCAAATGTCAACGGTGTTTGTACATTGCAAAGTGCAAACTCAACCAGTGGTGTAACTGGAAACATCAACTACTCTAGGCTTGGCCAGATTATAGTACAGCATTTTTTGGCCCAACAAAGTTGGCTCTGAGGTTTTCGATGGGCTTCAAAGGTGGCTTTAGCCTGGGCAAGTGTCTTACTGTCTTCTGACTCAACTGAATCCGACCAATGGACTCATCAGCAGGACGGAGCGAGAACACAACCCTAAAAATCGGGTACCATCAAAATCACAAACACAACCCTAAAAAGTTCTAAACCTCATCTTCGTCTCCCCCCTTTCACTGTAAACCCCCACCTCTCTCACTCAAATCGCCGAACCACCACCATCACTTCCCCAATCAATCTTCATAACTCCGACGTCTCTGCCTCTCAACGCCGCGCTCAATAGGTACTTAAACTTCTGCATTTCAATAAATTATTTTATCGATTTTGTATTTTAGGGTTTGTTTTACTGAAATTTCGTTGAATAAATACTTTCCTGATGATTAATTTCTTGTGTATTTTAGGGTTTGGTGAAGTATGGAAGAAGAATCAAACTCAGTTGGGGAGCATGGTATGGAAGGAGAAGGAAAAGTGAGGACAAAGCATAAGGGAAAACATGATAAACCAAAACCATGGGATCATGATGGTATTGATCATTGGAAGATTGACAAGTTTGATCCTGCTTGGAATGAAGGAGGAATGCTTGAAGTTAGTTCTTTCTCCACTTTGTTCCCTGCTTACAGAGGTCAGTAGTACTCACTTCTTCGCCGCCACAAGAACCTTTTAGTTTTCTTAGTTGCTGTTGTTCTTATTTGTTGGTTTGTGTTTTTTTTGTTTCAGAAAAGTATTTGCAAGATGCTTGGCCTTCAGTGAAAGGTGCATTGAAACAGTTTGATATTTCCTGTGACCTCAATTTGGTGAGTGTTTGTTAAGCCCTCGAAGTGTAGTGTTTTATCTTGCTTAGGGATTAAGCAATGGTAGTGAAATGAAAATTCAGATTTGTATGATAGAACATTCTAATGAATGGCTAGCTTGTCTATAAGTATGTGTGTTCTGTAAAAGCTTAGACTTACAAGCGTGTGGATTGTGTATATGTAAGAAACACTATGTGTCAATGTCAGTCATTAGACTATATGTGTGTTTGAGTATACGCAAAGCATGCTTTGTCTCTCTTGAATGAATTGTAGATTGTGAAATAAAAAAATTTGTTCTGATGGTAACATTTTGAAATGAAACAAAAAATTGGGCCAAACTAAGTTGTTTAGAGTTTGAATATTTAGATTTCTTCTCTGTATAATGTTCTTTGACCAATAACGTTTGTACTGTACATTGTTTTTGTTGTTCTTTAGCATAAAGGTACTTGGTTGATATTTTATTGTTCATGTATCTCCATCATCCTAAATTTGTCTTTGATGAACGACAATACGTATTGCTGCTCAGGTTGAGGGGTCCATGACCGTTTCCACAACACGTAAGACTAGGGATCCATTTATTATTGTTAAAGCTAGGGACCTCATAAGGCTCTTATCAAGAAGTGTCCCTGCACCTCAGGTGAATATTCTTTATCTCCTTCCTCTATTTTTTCCTGTTCCTTTCTATTGCTTGTATACATGCTCATTTCTCCTGTTAATTTTTAGATGCAATATCCAGGGATGTTCTCTAAATTAATGTAGTGCGAGTTATTAGCACATGAATTGTGTTTTCTGCATTCTAATTGTATCATGTGTAGCTTTGGATAGTTTGTAGTTATTCACAGTGTGTTTCTTGTTTTAGGCCATCAAGATATTGGATGATGAGATGCAGTGCGACATTATAAAGATTGGAGGCCTCGTCCGTAACAAGGTAGGAAAACTGTTGTTGATAAAATAATTTTAGATTGCCACGGACGTGATCCATGTGTGTCTTAAGCTGATCTCCATGTCACTAATGTGTGTCTTAAGCTGATCTCCATGTCACTAATGTGTGTCAAGAAATCTGAAAGAGATCGATTCTCTCCTTTTTGCCGCCTTACTCGTTTATTCTATGATCACTTTTCAATGGGCATATTGTGAAATCTAAGAATATATATGTAATGGTGTTGGGTTAATCTTTAATTGATACTTACTGTGTATTTGATCCTCATTGTAATATGTTTGTCGTGCAGGAACGATTTGTTAAAAGGCGACAGCATCTTCTGGGACCCAATTCTTCTACTTTAAAGGTGTTCAGAGTTTCTCGATACAAATATATTTGATGGGCATAGATAATAATGTGAGATTTGTTTTAACTATTGTTTTCTAACATGTATTGACTGTCTTCGCTGTTGCAGGCTATTGAGATTTTGACAGGGTGCTATGTTCTAATCCAGGTTTGCTAACCCATACTTCTACATCATTCACCTGGATCTTATTTTTTAAAATGCTTAGTGTGGGCCAAGAAGATTAATTGCAAATCACAGAAATTTAAATTTTCCCTGTATTTTCTTATAATGTTCAGGGAAACACAGTTGCCGCTATGGGTTCCATCAAGGGTTTAAAGCAAGTTAGGAGGATCGTGGAGGACTGTATACAAAATAAAATGCATCCGATTTACCATATCAGGGTAATCTGGAAGAAAAGAAGATGCTCCTATTACTGAAATTTAGTCCCATCTCAGTATAACAATTGCACCTGAATTTTACTTTACAATTTTTTTATTTTTTTTTATGTGGAAAGTGCAGACCCTCATGATGAAAAGAGAACTGGAAAAGGTTCCTGAACTTAAGCACGAGAGCTGGGATAGATTTCTTCCTAAATTTAAAAAGTATTCACTATATCTCTTTCATTATTTTTCAGGAATATGTTGTTTGTGTCATGTGTTTAGAAATATACTAATAAGAATTGTGCTGGATTGTTTATCCAGGAAAAATGTGAAACAAAAGAAAGCAAAGAGCAAGGAGAAGAAACCATACACACCCTACCCTCCTCCTCAAGAGCCAAGCAAGGTTTGATAATTGTGTTTTGTAGTTATTTTTTTTTATCAGTGGTTACGTTTGCAAGTAGATCTTGCTCTCTACAAATGAATTTTTGAGTTTTGTATGCATCTTTAACTTTGGAATTTCCTGCAATACATATTTGTAGATTGACAAGGAACTAGAAAGTGGTCAATATTTCTTAAGTGAAAATAAGAAGTCACAGAAGAAATGGGAAGAGAAGCTGGAGAAGCAGGCAGAAAAATCAGCTGAAAGCAAAAGGAAAAGAGAGGAAGCGTTTATTCCTCCCAAGGTTTGTGTCTCTCAGAAATTTCTTTTTGAGCATGTTCCTGCTCATGTTAAGTCCCATATTTTGAGTAACCTGTTTTCTCATTCTTTACTTATTTTTATGGCATTTAGGAAACCACCAAGCAGGAGTCTGCTAGAGACCAGGAAAAGGATGACCTGGCTGCTACTACGATGAACTTAAAGGTAAATACACTACTGTTTGACAGTGTTAAAGTTTTTTGTTCAAAAGGTTCTAATTGTGTAGCAGTGTCAGAATGTTAGGATAACCCGACAAGGCGACAACAGTTTTTATGAAATTCTCATGTGTGCCTTTTCCTTTTAGGCGCCCGAGTAGAAAATACTATGGGTGACTAATCTACTTAACTGCACACCAAGATCATTTCATTTGATTTGCTTTTGGAATTTTAACTGCAGGGAAAGTTGGATGAAATTCACAATATTCACCCCTTAGATTTTAACCACTTAATGAATCACCTATTGTACTGTTATTTGTTAACCAACTTCTGATGGGTTTAGGAGTTTTAGATTGATGTACGGT
>JAJJMA010334567.1:1594-19480 GCA_023529015.1 Papaver nudicaule
CCCCCTCTCCCATTCTCGGTCCAATTGGGCCCCCCCTGCTCTCCCATCCCAATTGGCCCCCCCTGCTCTCCCATTCTCGGTCTGGACCGAGAAATTCTCGGTCCGTCCAGAATCGTTGATAAAATTTTTACAAACATTTCTATTAATAAGTTTCTTCCGTCAATTGTGCGACAAAATATTTAATAGGTAATTAAATTGAACGAGCTTTCGCACATGTGTAATTTTGCCTACAAAATATTTAATAGGTAATTATATTAGTAGTGAATGAATGTTGCACATGTTGTAAATTTGCTTGGAAAAGTTTATGCAGGTATTTGTAGTTGTATTAAATTTTTATTGTGGTGAAGCTTGGTCCAGAAGATTTTGGAATGATGATTAACTAAATTGAATGAGCTTTCGGACATGTGAAAATTTTTACCTACAAGATATTTTGTAGGTAATTATATTAGTTGTGAACGTGATATTGCATATGTTGTAAATTTGCTTGGAAATATTTACGTAGATATTTGTAGTTGCATAAGTCTAGAGGGACCGAATTAGTTTTGGATCAGTCCAAAAAATCGGTCCCTCCGGAACTACTACTGAATAAATTTTGGGTCGATGATTAATAAAAATGAAGGAACTTTTGCACATGTGTCATCAGTGACGGATCTATGTTGATACAAAGGGGGACAGTTGTCCCCCCTAAATTTAAGGGATTAAGAAAAATCAATGAGATATTTTAGGTTAATTAATATTTGTCCCCCTAAATTTAAGCAATTAAGCAATATCAGTAAGATATGTTAGGCAAATTAACTAGAAAATCCATTGTTGAGCAACTAAGAAGGGAGAAACTGTGGCTAACAAGGTAATGCTTCATGGAAAAACGTCAAAGAAAAATTGCGGCCTCCGGCCGCCTTCCATCTCATTAGCATTATTTTTGTCTTTGTAAAATTGTCCCCCCAACCAAAAATTCCTAGATCCGTCACTGTGTGTCATTTTAGCATAGAGAGAGCGTACATAGAAGAAAAAAAGAATGAAAAATGGGACCCGTGAAAGAGACAAGTCTAAAGTACAAGTGAGAGTCATCTTTGTAGGAGTTGCTAATCCGTGGGGCCCATCTTTCTCTATCACATCACATAAATTGTCTTCCATAAGACCCGTTGTGGAACCTGTCAGTGTATGTGTGAACGAAAATGCTAGTTGTTTCCAGATTGGCCCTCTGATAGGTCTCCTGCCTTGCTGTCGTGAAATTAGCCCTCCAAATTCATTTCAATTGTGGGTTTGGGTGAGTGTTAGCAACCAATAAATAGAAGCCACGTAGGCGGGAAGGGGAGACATTACATGCCTCATTTCTGTTTTATGAGCGTAAGAAATAAATCCCGACCTTATCTTTTTGGGCAATTTTGTCTGCACCCCCATATGGAAATGTATTTAAACTGCGCCCCCCAGTTTCTAACACTTTATTTTTAGCCTCCCAATGGACAGTTTTACCCTTAGTTACTTAAACCTGGGTCAGCCTTGGTTAACCTAATGGACATGTAGCAATCTGGCTGTCTCATGTAAACTGAACGAGTTAGGTACACCTATACTCTTGTTTTCCAAATAAGAACGAGTTAGGGCTTTCTTTCCCAACTAACAGAGAGGTTTTCATTCTTGATTAAACCTAAGAAACCAAAAATCAACTTTTGAATCATCATGAACTCTAAACTCCAAACCATTATTAGTACTATCTCCATATTCATAAGCATCTTCGTAACTTAATTACATCAAACCTTGATAATTGCCTTAGGTAATCAACCTCCAAATCATGGAACATTAAAAATAGGATTTCTGGTTTCTTGAGTGGTATAGTTGCAACCCCTCAAAAAAAAGTGGTGTAGTTGCAGAGAAATTCGGGGAATTCAAGATTGGGTTAATCTTTACAGTTTGTGAATGTGATTTTTTTTCTTCCACTTCGATTTAAAATGATATGATGTTGTTGGTGCTGATGGAAAAAGAGATTTCATAGTTTCAGAATTTAGATGTGTGTGATGTAAATCTTGATTTATAAACCAGAAGGGAAAGGGGAAGTGGAAGAAGGGTCGGTGTGAGTATACGTTTAGTTTTCGTCGATGCAGATTTAACCCTGGTTGAGTTGTGTTAAAACTGCAGAAGGGTAAAATAGGCTAAATAATATGACACGTCACCAGTTTTGGTTGATTTGGGGGGCCAAAAATGAAGTTTTTAAAACTGGGGGGCGCAGTTTAAATGCATTTCTGAATGGGGGTGCAGTCAAAATTGCCCTATCTTTTTCCTCCTTTTTCACTCTGTCTAGTACTTTTACCACCAGTCCACCCCCCTCTCTTTCACTTCACCGCCTCATCTCTCTCCTCTCCTCTCCTCTCCTCTCTTTTATTATCT
Organism: Papaver nudicaule; assembly: GCA_023529015.1. NCBI lineage: Eukaryota > Viridiplantae > Streptophyta > Magnoliopsida > Ranunculales > Papaveraceae > Papaver > Papaver nudicaule. The sequence continues at coordinate 3,977 of JAJJMA010334567.1, forward strand.
TAGACCTCAGCTTCGTATAATGGTGTAGTCATGTTAAAGAAGAAAGAGAAACTGGTCTTGTTGGTAGAAACTTTTGGTGTTAAACCATTGAAATTTCATATTTTCTCGTCTTAAATAAGATGAAGAAGAAATGGATGCTTGTCTGTTCTTGTAGATCTGGTTTCAATGAAAAATTGTGTTAATTTATTGTTGTAACTTGATTTGTATATCTGATTTTGATTGTAATTATTCTTTTAATTTGATGCAGACATGATGCAGTAGCAATAAAACCTAACCCAGTTTTTCATTTATTCTAATTCTACTTCAGCAGCTGCTATGATAAATCTTCTTCTCCTCCATTGTTATCTCTCTGTAAATCTCGCGTCTATCTCTCTGTATCTCCATCTTCTTCTTAATTATGTCCTTTTTTTTGAATCACCGGCACCAATATCAAATCATAATCCATCACCACCACTACCAGACCCTACTTCATCACCACGATAAACTTCACAGACTCATCACCATGGCCTCTTCTTCTACTGTAATCCATCAATTGCATGAAAACCCAAGCAAATAATAATCTATTTTGAAGGTTAGATCTACGTTTGACCAACAACCCCACATCCACAGAGGAATTGTAGATCTGATTTTAAGAAGCATTGTAAATCTGATTTTAAGAGGAATTGTGGATCTGATTTTGTAAACATAAATATAAATAGAAATTGTAGATTTCGTTTTTAGTTTAATTTCGTGTGTTGTATATTGATCCGGTTTTTCCAGTAGGTGCTTTATCTTGAAACTGCGTCTTTGGCTTCAAATTGGATTGTGTTGTTTATTGCCAGCACTTTTCAGGACTCTGGCTCAGGTAATCTTCTGCAATGGAGTTATTAGGATACTTGATACGGTTTTATCAATGTGACAAGTGAATGTATGTTGCCACTGCAGGTGTGAAATTTTAGTGGTGTTCAAGAGAAATTGGCCAAATTACTCATTGGGGAGGAGATTTTGAGTTGTATTTTGCTATTTTATGTGTTTATGTATAATTGATTTTTGAAGATGGACATTGTAAACACATTAAAATGATAAAATCGTTACGCTGAAAAGGAAATAAAATGTTAACTAAAAATTGAAAAATTGTAACACAGTTGTTATCTGAAACCGGCCGGTGTATTACCTGAAAACCGAGACTTTCGGTTTTGGATGGCCTACTGACCGAGCTGAACCAAGCCATGTGCAGCCCTAAAATTCATGGTTTGAGTTTTGTAACTCAGGTCATCTTCTGTTTCTTTAGTTCTGTAGTTGAAAGGATTACAAATCACTTAGGTAGGCATTATGAGTATAGGTTATCTGAGGTAGGCATTATGAGTATAGGTTATCTGACACGTGTGTATGCCAACTATGATGCTCTTTCAACTATGCGAGAACTCTTAAATTGCGAGAACTCTTAAATTGTGAGAACTGTTAAATTGTCTTAAATTGCCTAGAGTTTTCTTAAATTTCTGAAGGTATTATCTATACCAGCATTGTTTCTCTTTTGACATATGGTATGGGATTTTTCAGGTGTTGATGAGCTCAAAATTATACAGAGGAAGAACTGGCAGACCAAGATTTACAAGAAGTCTTTGTGGTCTGCTACTTGTCCTTTGTTCCAAAGCTCGTGTTTAACATTTCTTTTGGATTTGACATTATCGACAGTAGTGATTTTGATCGTGATACTTCTCAGTGGCTTTAATTAAATCAGGTATAAACTTGAAATGAATGCGTTCTTGCGGCTAAGGAAATATTTAAACCATCCAATTCTTGGTAAAGCAACACAATTGCAGGACAAGGTTTATAAGCAAGACAACTGCTGCATTTACAGTGTGCAGGTGATCTTTACCCCTCTCTAATATATCTCAGTTTCTCTCTCTAAGTATATTGTCGCGGCGCATATAACATTATAGTGCATCCTATGTGAATATTACTTAGATAGGAGCCAATGGTACTGTTTTCTTTCAAATGCATCTTTTATTTCCTAGTTACATGCCAGTAACAAGTCTTGTGTACTAGTACTCTTTCTCTGTAGCTTCTTGTGTTTTGTGTATTACAAGATCTTAAACTCTTCTGATCGTGCTTGTGCTCTTGCATAACAGGCATTTAATGAGTCAATTGCTGAACTTTACACTCCAGGAGAGGAATCCTACAAGGACAGTACTTCGATAATGCAGCTTCTCTGGGATAAACTCAATCTGAGGACCTCTGATATGCAAGATGGAGTATATGTAATCAAAGATGCAGCACCAGCACCAGCACTAACACTGTTTTAATAACGATTTTGTAAGGGAATCTATCTACTAAATCTTTCACTTGTTAAATTTAGAGATGCTTGTTATGGCTCCAGCTTACACATTTTCTGTCCAAAAAGTTGGCTATTTAAACTCCTTGTGTTGGTACGCTATAAATCACACATCTATAAATGATTCCATATGCTTCAGTGTTCATCTAGCTTTTCTTTTGTTTCCTGTGATTTATATGTTAAACATTTTCTGTGTCGGCAGGTATTGAGGTTCCCAAGTTCGTAGCCTTAGGTTCAAACCAGAAGTTTGATGCGCTGGTTTGATGTTTGACAGATGGACAAAGAGGTTGCTGAAGTTTTAGAGTTGGAAGGTTAGAAAAAAGATTGTCTCTCTTCTTTTTTTCTTCCAGTAGCTTCTGTTATTTGTTGATCTTTTTCCCTAGCTGAATCTTCTTTTGTTTCCACAGAATAAGATCAGCACCATTACTGGCAACGAAAGACTTTGAGAAGCATCCATATCAGAATTGATTATGAAGAATATGTATGGAGTTGCAGGTAGAGTTTAAGGTGATGATGACAATGAGAATGTTCTGTATTTGTTTTTTTGTTACATGTGTTGATGTAAATGAACACTATTTTGATATTGATTTGATATTGCATCTGGAACTCTGTCTCTCAGTTGAAGTGGCAGTGCAGGCTGATATTTTTACCTTAGCTGATATTGCTATTACCGGGTGTATGAGGCTTGAAGTCTACATTCCTTGAATCTAGAGTTTTGGTCTAGGAGTGTGTATAGAATTTTTGCTCTAGTTGCTATGTCAATGTATACAGATCCCTTTTCCGAAATACCCACTTGATTAGAAATAAAATAGAGTTTTGGAGTTGCTTCTAATAGTTCTCTTTGTAAGGTTTATGAATTCGACGCTATTGATGGCTAATGGTTCTAGTGAACGATGTTACTGCTGTCTTATCTACCCTGCTTTATGTTAGGAGAATTATCTTATGTTCACAGGAAATAGATAGTTAATAAGTATGTATTCAAGTCCTGGATTGTTGCTTTCAGATGTATCATTGTGCGAGATTGTTTGTGAGAAGTATGTATTTCTGCCTAATTGCAAGTATGTTACACACACCTTCAAGTATGCCGCTTTAACCAAGATGATTTTCTGATCTTCAGTATAGTACAGGAGGCTATAATTACTTAGATCCTTTTATTGTTAAGAAGTTAAAGATTTCATGGATTGCTTAGTCGGTTGTTTAAAATTATAGAATTATAGATTTTGAAACACTTTGATAAACTTGGTTGATTGAATCAATTTCTATAGCGTTAGACATCGTATATATATTATTTACTCTTGCTTTTATAACTTATATCTAGAACTCTAGAACTAATTACAGTGATAGTTGTTTGCAGATCTCTCAAACTGCTTTGTGTGGGAATCATGAAGAGTAGAATGAGGCAATAAACGTTTGATCTTGTTGAGCTTAAGACATATTTAGATCAAATATTTCTTTATATTCCATTCAATTGCTTGTCCATAGATCATGAGCATACAGTGATAGGTCAAAGATTGTCATTCTACATCATATGAGTAGGTTTTAAGATTGATGATGCTCCTTATCACACACATTGGTGCGGAACTTGATATTCAGTTTCTCTTGTAATTTATTAGGTGTCACATGTTAATAGGATCGTGATACTTCCTTGCTCAGTACTGATTATTTGCATCTTTTCAAGGAGTTTACATTACAATATTTTTTTTCATTTTTCTGTCTCATCAATTTATTGGTTCTCACCTTCGCTTGTATAGGTATTGCAGCTTGATGATGTAACTGTTCTTATGATCCCAAGAGATGTAACTTTTCTTGTGATCCCAAGAGGTAGCGATACCCTTGCTTCTCGGATTAAAGAATCATCAAAGATTCTTGTTCTTGGCATGCTGGTAAGTTGTTTATCATTTTATTGACATTTTAGTTTTCTGCTGTAAGAAGCTTGAATATGCATGATGTAGAACTTTTTTCATATAATTAAGTAGAGTGGGAGTAGCCTATTGGTTGTAATGAAGTTGGCATGTCTTCTTATTGGTCATGTTTATGATGGCAGGTCATCATATCTTGATATAGCAAAGCTCGTTATGTTAGATGCATAGATAGACTCTATCCCGGAGCTTGCTAAATGCTATGGTAATTCCTGGTTCTATCTGATATCTCAGCTTTCACTTTCAAAGTACCAGGTGCTTTATGTTGTGCAAATCAGTCTAAGATGCACTTTTGTGAATGAAGCTATATTCACTGGCGAGTCTAAGCCCCGGGTGGCTCCTTTATTTTTTTCTATATTAACCTATTTCTGGTCTGCGTTGGTACCTGAGGGGAGAGTTTATATCATTATCGGATACCCTATGATATTGCTCAATTGTCTAACCGTTTGTTAGCACATAAATCAATCTAGCTATATTTGGCCTGAACATGTCCGGAACAGTTTGTGACAAAGTACTAGTACAACTCAGGCTTTCGTCGTATCCTCCTCTGTTTGTGGCCATTGTTCTTTTTATATGCAGTTATTTAGTATCTAAAAGCTTTTGTTTTCAGTTTCAGTTGTGGGTCGAGGAATTGAGGAGAAGCTGTCTTCTTAACGCGATAAATGCTAATCTTGTTTGGTGGGGAAAATTTTGCAGCATGATGCGGACAAGGTAAGAGCCGTATGTTGTTTGTCTCTTTAATTCTAACTTTTTATTTTCATCTTTTCTACTTGAACTTGTTGAACTGTTAATGTTCCTAATAAAGATTAATTCCTTTGGTCCCTTGTGTAAGGTTGACAAAGTTGACAAAGATGTGGTGGTTGACAAAGATGTGGTGAGTCCCAAAAGTAGTAAAAGTTGCAGGTACTGAAGAACTCGATTGAACCATCTATGATACTATGGATGATTGCCATTCAAGGTATATGTCAAAATTTGTATCATTGATGTGTTAGTTTCTTTTCTAGGTCACTATTATGGTCGTTGCAGTCCCTGAAGAACTGCCTCTTGCTTCTACATTGACGCAGGTGTTTGGTGTACGTATCTGTGATCTTGTGTCTTGCTCGCTACATGAGATCTTGTTATTGTTTTTAAATGGAAAGAATGAAATCCTTGTTTCCATTTTCAGATTTCCTTTCTGGTCATTACTAAATTGTTTTGGGCCAATGATTTGGTCGATTCCGACCTTTTTTTTCTGACGTTGACATAACCTTGCTTATTCAATGTGGAACATGATGGTTGAAAAGGGTGTGCTAATTTTATTATAGAAATGAGAGGGCCTTGCTCTACGACTGGTACGGTTATATCTTGTTGTATTTCATTCTCATCGTATCTTGTTGTATTTCATTCTCATCTAGGAGCTAAGGTCTACTTATTTTTGGATATGAATGAGTGCTTGTTTTGGTATATGTTCTTATCTAGTTGTCACAAGTGTCGTACCTTCAAAATTTTAAATCACTTGTCTAGTTGCTTTGGTATATGTTCTTTTGGTTCATTTAAACTTAAGCTCATGAACATATGTTTAAGCTTGTGCAAGCACTTATTCTTATATGCTCAAGCTCCGGTGCATATGGTTATTTTTGAACCTGCTTAGGCTGATGCACTTTCTTATACATACGTGCATCAGTTGGTGCACATTAAGCATTACGTTGTATTTTTTTCATCACGTAACTGAAAAAATATATTTAAATATATTTCACTTGTTAAGGTAATATTGTCAATAAAGAAATAGTGATTATTTTATTTTATTATTGTTTTTTTTTTTTTTGCAGTTACTCGTAAGGGTAACATTGTCATTAAGGAAGTACAACAAAATTAATTTCGTAATTACTCTTAAGGACAATTGCTCATAAGAGTAATATTATCTTTGAAGAAGTATTGGTTTTGCAAATGAAGTAAAAAACTATTTATTTGAGCCATTTTTTCATGTTTTTCCTTACTTTTTTTTTTGAAAGGGAATGTTTTTCCTTACTTGTCCTTAACATCTTAGTCAAAGGGGAGAGAGAAGTGGAACCTTGTAAGGCTAAATTTGTAAATGATAACATTTGACTATCCAAAAAGAGAAATCAGCGTTTGTTTAAACAACATTTGACTTTCCCAAAAAAACGAATTATTCCTAAATATTCCAATAACTTAATAATCTTCACCGTATCACGAAACTTGACAATGTTGCTCATATTATTTCCACTTAAGTAGGGAATTTTGAACGCAACAAGAAACGTGACGTTGTTCCTCATTTTATTCCTACTAGAATATTCACTGAACCACGAAAACAGACTATGTTGCTCATATTATTCGTACTGGAGTATTCCTAGAAGTTGAGAATCTTCATTGGAGAACGAAACCTAACGACGATTCTCATATGATTCCTATAGATTCCTATAGGACTATTCCAAGGAGTTGGGAATCTTCATCGATGCACAATATTCTCACATTATTTCACACATTATTTCTACCGGAGTATTCAAATAAGTCTGGAATCTTCACCGGAGCACAAAACCTAACGATGTTGGTCATATTATTCTAATACTCCGGAAGAATATATAGTAAGTGGGTGGGTTTTAGGCCATGGGACATACCAAAATAAAATCATAAGACGTTTTTTGATAGTTAAACAAAATTACCCTGACAAAACACCTACAATTACTTGTCCTACATTTTTTATTTACGTGTAATATATCTCAAACATAACTTTTTGAGAAGTTTCACCGAAGGTGTCCGACTTATTCTGATACTCCAATATGAATGTAATAGGAGAAACATCATTATTTTCGATGCTTCGGCGAAGATTCTCGATTGATAGCCAGTAGGAATAATATGAGAAACATCGTCAGGTTTGGTGCTTTCGGCGAAGATTCTCGAATTATCCGAATACTCCAGTAGAAATATATAATAAGTGAGTGGGTTTTAAGCCATGGGACACCAAAATAAAATAAAAAGAGATTTTTTACTAGTTAAGCAAAATTACCTTGACAAAACACCTACAATTGCTTGTCATACATTATTTATTTACGTGTAATATATATCTCAAATATAACTTTTTGAGAAGTTTCACCAAAGGTGCCAACTTATTATGATACTCCAGTATGAATATAATAGGAGAAACATCGTCATTTTTGGTGCTTCGGCGAAGATTCTCGACTGATTCTGATATTCCGGTAGGAATAATATGTGAAACATCGTCAGGTTTGGTGTTTCAACGAAGATTCTCGATTTTTTCTGATACTTCAGTAGAAATATATAAATTGTGGGTTGGTTGTAGGCCCTGTGATACAAAATTAAAATCATTCTGCGTTTTTTGCATGTTAAACAAAATTACCCTGACAAAACACCTACAATTGCTTGTCGTACAGTTTTCTTTACGTGTAATATATCTCAAACATAACTTTTTGAGAAGTTTCACCGAAGGTGTCTGACTTATTTTGATATACTCCGGTAAGAATATAATAAGAGAAACATCGTCATTTTTGATCGTTCGGCGAAGATTCTCGACTGATTCTGATATTCCAGTAAGAATAATATGGGAAACATCGCCAGGTTTGGTGCTTCAACGAAGATTCTTGACTTATTCTGATACTTCAGTAGAAATATATAAAATGTGGGTGGGTTTTAGGCCCTGGGACACAAAAATAAAATCATTCTACGTTTTTTCCTAGTTAAACAAAATTACCCTGACAAAACACCTACAATTGCTTGTCATACAATTTTCTTTACGTGTAATATATCTCAAACATAACTTTTTGAGAAGTTTCACCGAAGGTGTCTGACTTGTTCTGATACACCACTAGGAATAATATGAGAAACATCAACAGGTTTGGTGCTTCGGCGAAGATTCTCGAATTAATGGGTGGGTTTTAAGCCATGGGGCACAAAAATAAAATCATAAACGTTTTTTCCTAGTTAAACAAAATTACCCTGACAAAATACATACAATTGTTTGTGATACAGTTTTCCTTACGTGTAATATATCTCAAACATAACTTTTTGAGAAGTTTCAGCAAAGGTGTCTGACTTGTTTTGATACACCACTAGGAATAATATGAGAAACATCGACAGGTTTGGTGCTTCGGCGAAGATTCTCGAATTATATATATAATTAATGGGTGGGTTTTAGGCCATGGGGAACACAAAAATAAAATCACATGACGTTTTTTTCTAGTTAAACAAAATTACCCTGACAAAACATCTACACTTGCTTGTTATACATTTTTCTCTATGTGTAATACATCTCAAACATACCTTTTTGAGAACCGAAGGTGTCCGACTTATTTTGATACTCCAGTATGAATATAATAGGAGAAACATCGTCATTTTAGGTGCTTCGGTGAAGATATTATTCACATTATACTAAACTTGAAGGCTATAATTGACTCTGATGCTTCAGTGTCACAAATTCGTGTGACATTTAGCTAAATATGAAGCCAAAATGAACTTATGAGCTTGGGAACAACTAGTTCCCATGATATTCTGCTAAATATGAAGCTAGAATTGACTTTTGTGCTTCAGAAACACAAGTTCGTATGACATTATGCTAAATTTGAAGCTAGAATGGACTCTGGTGCTTCACAATCACTAGTTCGTGTGACATTCTGCTAAATTTGAAGCTCCAAAGCTTCCGATATGGATCATTTTTTGGGATGGAGATATTTCCACCCAATCCCACATAACCCAAATATACTTTTTTTTTAAACTATTTTTGCCTAATTTTATTTTATTGTAATTATTTTTAATCGAACGTACCTAATCAAAGCAAAGAAAGGCCACAGATCGGCTTGTAATCTAACGACACACAGTCTTAGTTTGATGCTTCAATTTATCAATCCACATGCTTATCTCTGAACCAATCAAATTTGAGGATCTTTAATCAAATACCGATTTACCAAAAATGTCCCCTGCTCAAATCATGGTTTAAAAAAGTGTTTCAAAGCGCGTATTAAAGTGCTACCAATGTTTTATTTGCCCTTGCATTGTTGTTGTATTAATTTTTTATTGTATTTAAGCTTAATCCAATAGATTTTGGAATAATGATTAATTGAATTGAACGAGCTTTCGCACATGTGAAAATTTTTACCTACAAAATATTTTGTAGGTACTAGTATTAGTAGTGAATCTGATGTTGTATATTTGCTTGGAAAGGTTTATGTAGGTACTTATAGTTGTATTAATAATTTAGTGTATTTAAGCTTGGTCTTGTAGATTTTGAAATGATGATTAATTGAATGAGCTTTCGCACATGTGTAAATTTTGTTCTACAAAATATTATTTTGTAGGTACTAATATTAGTAATGAACGTGATGTTGTACATGTTGTAAATTTGGATGGAAAAGTTTATGTAGGTACTTGTAGTTGTATTAATTTTTTGTTTTGTAGGTACTGGTATTAGTAATGAACGTGATGTTGCACATGTTGAAAATTTGCATGGAAAAGTTTATGTAGGTACTTGTAGTTGTATTAATTATTTTTTTTGTAGTATTTAGGCTTGATTCAGTAGATTTTGGAATGATGATCAATTGAATTGAACGTGCTTTCGCACATGTGAAAATTTTTACCCACAAAATCTTTTGTAGGTACTTTTTTTTTGACACAAAATCTTTTGTAGGTACTTGTATTAGACTATTAGACTAATAGTGAACGTGCTTTCGCACATGTTGTAAATTTTTGTTTAAAAAATCTTTTGTAGGTACTTGTATTAGACTAGTAGGCCAGTAGTGAACGTGTTGTTGCCCATGTTGTAAATTAGCAGGGAATTTTTTTGCTAACAAAATCATAGCCGTCGATCTGTCTAATATATGCCCGAAATGTAAGACACATAGACATTATCATTTTGTCACCGCCTCTTTCTTCTTCTTCTTCTTCTTCGTCTGCAGAGACCTGCTCATTGTTCTCAGTCTCACTAAGCTTCTTCTTCTTCTTCTTCCATCTTCGTCTCCTTAAAACAACCACCACCGCCACCCCCTTCTTGCACTTTCTGAGTTATCTAAATCTTATTATACCCAATTTTTTTCATCCACCGATTCGATCTAGGGCTCAGGGTTCAGAAGAACACAAGACTTGAGGTTTATTTTTATTTCCTGGGTTATTCTTACTTTCTCTGTTACTTCATCTTCTATGTATATTTATTTAATTTTATTGGATTTGTTCTTAGCTGAAGAAATTGAATTGATTTGTTATTGACGGACTGGGAATCAAGTAGTGACTGGGATTCAGGTTGAAATTGATCAGATTTGTAAACTAATACTAATAAATCAAATCATCAAGTGGGTTTATCTGATATATATTTTTTTTTTTTGTATTTCATGGTTTATTAGTTGGTGGATTAGGAGAAAGTAATTCCCGCTGGAGAAACTACTCAGGTCTGATTTGATGCGGTGGAAAAACTACTCAATCTTCATCTATGCTGCTTAAGGGTTGATTTTTAACGGGTCTTGAAAAATTATAAAGCTTGTTATTGAACTATGAAGATGAGTATGAATCTGTAGTTGTTTCTGTATGTTAATGGATTCATGTATATCATTCTCAAGAGTAGTTTTACTTTTATTTCACCGTATGTCTGTGTTTTGGATTTGATATTGTTGTGCATCGTGCGATGTCTAATTTTGTTGGTAGTCTGCAAAATCAGTAGGATTATGAAACAGTATATTTGTTTCGTTTGCAAAGTAATCATTTTGTTTCTTTTACAGATGAGGCAGACAAAGACCATCTTACCCACAAAAAGCTAATTGGCGCTCTACCAGGTTGGTTGGTCCAACTGGTTCTGTTTTATGTGTTGTTTTCATGGGAACCCTTAAGTCACAAAAGGTCTTTTGGTTTTTGTATATTGACTTGTGATTGGATCTTGTTTTTATTGTTTAGGTGTTGACAGAAATCATATCCGAATGCGATGTGAAATGGTTGTACTAGGATTACATGACCACTGGATGAATGAAATTCAGTGCATGCCAACATCTAAGAGTTTGCTGCTTTGAACTTAGGCCATGGTTTAGCTAATAATGTGGGGGAGGGGTTCTTACTTGCACTTGGATTTTGGTTGCTTGATTTCTCAAGGTTTTTGGGTTCATGCAATTCCTGAGTAATTTAAAATCTTAAGCTTTATGGTTCATGCTTTAGGTCATGGGTTTAGCCAAAAATAGGGATTTATTTTCCTTTAAATTTGGGGGTATTCCGGGTTTAGCAATTGTTAGGGTTTATTTATGTTCATATAGGCATTATTTTGTTCGTATGATTGAGTTTCTAGGGTTTGTACTTCGTTCTGTTGTTCTTATTTTGGTTTTGTTGAAATTGCAGTGTGGCAGATTTCATAACCGATCAGCTATGGATTTTGATTATGCTCATTACATTCTAACACAAGGATGTCATAAGGAAAACACAGTTGTTAAGACTTCTTCTTCTAAGGAAGCTTACAGAAAGCAACTTGCAGCAATTTAAGAACCAGAATTCTTGCATTTAAGAACAAGCCTGCCAAACCTGTTGAGTCTATTTCCTGAAGCTTCAACAGTTCGTCAGACAAAACTAACAAAGCCCACGATGCTCCAGATATTGTTGATGATTACTACCTGAACTTGCTCGATTGGGGCAGTAGCAATGTGCTCGCGATAGGTCTTGGATGCAATGTTTACTTGTGGGATGTGGCTCATTCATCTATTATTGAACTCATGAACATACTGGCCCTATTACAAGTGGTAGGTAGTATTTAGTTTGATACTGGTGTATAGACCGCAGGAGAAGAACCTTGTCTTATTGATCCTTGGATTGTAGTTCCTGATAAAAACAAGTATGTTTATCAACAAACCCTTAAGGTGCAGGAAAATCCTGAGGTAATAAGCATTTCTTGGCCAATAATTTGGAGTCCTATATCAACTACAAGTATATGTATGTTTTCCATTGTGAAGGTCTCTGATGGTGTATTTCTGTTTACTTGAAGATTGATTGGCTAAACCAGTTTATTGGAACTGTGGCCTTACTTGGATAAGGTAGGTGGTGGTCGTGGATGAGTTATAGCTGCAATTTAGTTTTCATATGATTCATTCATATCTTTGCATACCTTTGCTCTAATTTAGTCTGATTGTATTGTTTTGATTGTAATTGTGCTGAGGGAATGACTGATTACACAACCTAAAATGTACTAGGTGATTTCTCCAAACCTCCCTATCTAGTCTAGCACTCTTAAGCATTTTCTTCGTATTGTTCGGGCGTTGCTATGCTTTGCAAGCCTTAAATTTACCAATCTATTTAGATTTTTTATACTGCTGCTCGAAAGAAGTGATTGAATTTTCATGTTACTGATTCGTCCTAGATATTTGTAGGTCATTCGAAACCATCCATCATCCCTTGAGATTTACCAGAAGAGACTTGTTGGGCAGGGACAGATTGGACAAGATGATATAGACCGAATAGATAGTGAAGTTAGCAGCATTCTGAATGAAGAGTTCCTTAAGAGCAAAGTCCATGTTCCAAAAAAGAGGGACTGGCTTTCAGCTTATTGGACTGGATTTAAATCCCCTGAACAAATTTTACGTGCCCATAACACCGGGTAAGTTGTGTTTGTTTGTTTGTTCGCTTTTATTCATTCTTTCTCTATTGGGGTTAGATTCTTCTATCTAGGACCTTTGGGATGACTATGATGTTGTGTTGCAGCGTCAAACCGGAGATATTGAATACTGTTGGCAAAGCAATAACAACCGTTCCAGAGACTTTTAAGCCTCACATAATAGTCAAAGAAATATTTGAGCAGCGTGCTCGATGATTGAAACAGAAGAGGGTATCAACTGCGCGTAGGAGAAGCCCTTGCTTTTGCTTCACTGTTGGTGAAAGATAACCGTCTCAGGTTGAGTGGCCAGGATGTGGAAAGAGGTACATTTAGCCATCGGCGTGCAGTACTTCATGATCAGCTAAGTCGGGATAAATACTGCCCTCTCGACCACATTGTGATGAACCAGAATGAGGAACTGTTTACTGTCAGCAACAGGTGTTATTCTAAAACTTTCTTTTCATGCGAATTTCCCTCGCTTTGGCTGAGTTGCACGTTCTAAAATGTTCAGTATGACATTCTTTTATATCATGTTGGATTGAGGTGATAAATGTAGGTCAAATTTTCATGTTTGTGTTAGAGTAATTTATCTTTTATATGTTCCCCATGTGTCTCTGTTATATTAACAACCTTGTGCAGTGAAATATATTGTGCTGCAGTAGTATGAACTGTCTATCTGGGCAGATACTTGTGTCCTTTCCCTCAATTACTGTTGAAATCTATATGTCACGTGTTTTTTTTCTTACCTCTTTTATTGCACCGCTATTTGTATTGTATCTAATACAAGCTACTTTTAGAATAAACACATCTTTTCATGATGTTCCTTCTTGGTCAAAATGTTCAAAGACAGTGCCTCTTCAGTATTGCAGATGGCATAGCTTGTATTTTGAGCATGATCTTAATGGGTAATGTGACTAAATCACAAAGTTTTTGCCTTGTTCTACAGTTCGCTGTCTGAATTTGGTGGCCTTGGGTTTGAGTTGGGTTGTTCAATTGAGAATCCAAAGTCTTAGTTATCTGGGAGGCCAAGTTTGGTGATTTTTGTAATCGGGCTCAGGTGATATTTGATCAGTTTTTGAGCAGTGGGGAGACGAACTGGCCGCGTCAAACTGGACTTGTGGGGAGTCAGTTTTTAGCAGAGAGGTAAAGGAACAAGTTTGCGCCTCAGTCGACTTGGAAGTTAGAAGTTTAGGCTACAAATCAGGTATAAACTTGAAATGAATGCGTTGTTGTGGCTTAGGAAATATTTAAACCATCCAATTCTTGGTCAAGCAACACAATTGCAGGACAAGGTTTAGAAGCAACACAACTGCAGCATGGACAGTGTGCAGGTGCTCTTTACCCCTCTCTAAATATATCTCATTTTTTCTTAGTATATTATCGTGGCGCATAACCTTAAGGGAGAGTTTATATCATTATCAGTACATGTCTGATACCCTCTGATATTGCTTCATCTCCATTGTCTAACCTTTAGTTAGCAACATTAATCAATCTAGCTATGTTTGGCCTGAACATGTCCGGAACAGTTTATGACAAAGTACTAGTACAACTCGAGCTTTTGTCGTATCCTCCTCTGTTTGTGGCCATTATTCTTTTTATATGCAGTTGTTTAGTGTCTGAAAGCCTTTGTTTTCAGTTTCAGTTATGGGTCGAGGAATTGAGTAGAAGTTGTCTTCTTAACGAGATAAATGCTAAATCTTGTTTGGTGGGGGAGATTTTGCAGCATGATGCGGACAAGGTAAGACAAAGACCATCTTGTACCCACAAAAGCTAATTGGCGCTCTACCAGGTTGGTTGGTCCAACTGGTTCGGTTTTATGTGTTTTCATGGGGACCCTTATAAGTCACAAGGTAAGAGCCATCTGTTGTTTGTCTCTTTAATTTTTAACTTTTTCTTTTCATCTCTGTGACAGTCATTCTAATTGCGTTCTTTATATTTGGTTCTATTGAATGGTCGATGCAAAACTTATGTTAGCAATTCATCGTCTTTCTACTTGAACTTGTTGAACTGTTAATGTTCCTAATAACGATTCCTTTGGTCCCTTGTGTAAGGTTGATAAAGATGTGGTGGTACAACCAATTAAAGGCTCAGGCGTGTGGCTGCTCTGGTGAGTCCCAAAAGTAGCAAGAGTTGCAGGTACTGAAATATTGAACGAGATTGTACTGTCTATGATACTATGGTTGATTGTGATGTCAAAATACGTTGAAAAATGCAGGTATGGGTCATCCATCAGATCATGGGAAGAAGATTTTAAGCATGGGCTCCAGGCTTGTAGAAGCTTCTGTTTTTGCTATTCAAGGTATATGAAAATTTGTATTCATTGATTATGTTGTTTCTTTTCTTCTGTGTTTTAGTTTATCATGTTGCGGACCTTGCAGTGTGTACAGTTTTTTCCTTGTTTTAATTTCTCAAGTTTCTTAATTGGATAACTAAAAATCTTTTGAATGTTCTAGGTCACTATTATGGTCGTTGCCTTCCCTGAAGAGTGTCTCTTGCTTCTACATTGACGTAAGTGTTTGGTGTGTTTATCTGCAATCTTGGTCTTGCTACTGCTGCATGAGATTTTGTTATTGTTTCCATTTTCAGATTTCCTTTCCAATGATTTGGTCGATTCCGACCTTGTTTTCTGACGTTGATACAACCTTGCTTATTTAATGCGGAAGCCATGTAATAGGCGACCATTTCGCGCGGTTCGGGGGGGGGGGGGG
>JAJJMA010334568.1:0-14219 GCA_023529015.1 Papaver nudicaule
TGCTCGTGAACGATTGCACCGCTAACTACGATCCTTAAAATAAGCCACAAGCACAGTATATGTGCTTAGCTTTTCTCTTTTATGCTCTTTGTTTAATGGAAAGTCGGCGAGGCGATATGTGATAATTTGATTTTGAATCATAATTCTGTTCGTATTCGTGATTCGTTCTTCCCAGTTCCAATTATTAATTTGAAAACACAATTACGCGGCTTCATTCCATCATTTAGTTTAGTTTTCAGCTCTTTTATTGAAATTATGCATCGTCATCGTGTATGATGATATTATTCTTCCCTTTTAGAGTGTCTGTCATAATCATATACATATTCGTATCATGGCCTTTCTTCCTGGTTGGTTGATTATATTTTCTAATTAATTAAACCTAAAGGCTTCCTTGGTACTGTATTATGGCTTGTGTCATATCGTTTTCCCTTATGCGGTGGTTCACAGGGGAAATTATCAGCCATGAAGAAAACTAGATAAGCTTTCGGAAAATATGATTTTGAAAGCGCCGTGAGAGACAAAAATACTAGATGAAAATGCGTCCGGTACTTACATGGTCCCTACATGTTGTTCGCATGAACAAATGATCACTGCATAAAAATGAGCATGACATCTAACGCCAAAAATACGCATTCACTTTTGGTAAAGATAGAGTCATTAGAGAGACAAGGGGAAAAGGGACAAAAGATTCGGAAAATAAGATGGTACAGTAAAACCTCTATATAAGAATAAAAAATTATAATCCCGAATTTGTTTAATTTTTGTAAAAATTACCTCTATATAAGAATAATCTCTTTATAAGAATATTTTTTTACGGTCCCAAGGATATTTTTAGATAG
The DNA here is from genome assembly GCA_023529015.1 of Papaver nudicaule. Taxonomy (NCBI): domain Eukaryota; kingdom Viridiplantae; phylum Streptophyta; class Magnoliopsida; order Ranunculales; family Papaveraceae; genus Papaver; species Papaver nudicaule. The sequence goes on from JAJJMA010334568.1 coordinate 840, forward strand.
AGGTTTTACTGTATAAATTGTTTCGCGAAAGAAAAAATAAAATAATGCGTAATTTAGTTTGAGCATGTTACAAAGTTCTTGGGTTTATACGTTAGGTGTCTTCTTAATCGTGGTATTGCATCTTTTTTGTCATTTTGTAAGTTATTGTTGCACTAAAACCTGAAGGTTCCTAACCATTTGTCCATGGATCACCTGCCATCACGTATGTAGGAGACTGTAAGTTCAGTTTTTTTTGGAAGAAAGGGTAGTTCACTGTAAGTTATTGTTTTTTTGTTTTTTTTTTTGGAAGAAAGGGTAATTCACTTAAGATTGGTTCGAAGGACAAAAAGGTACAACTCGTGGTGTAGCAACACCCAGACGATCATGATACAAGATTTGTTGTAAAAAAGAGGGTGTAACTGCGTCCCAGATAATTATTGATGGATCTCGTGGATTGTGAGCCGTCATCGAACCGCTTCATTGGCCAGTTCATCTGCTGTTTGGTTTGCCTCGCGATAAGTATGCGTGATCCTGAGTTGAGAAACATGCTTCAGATGTGAGACCGCCTCCTGAAGAATACCCTGTAAATACCAAGGTGCCATTGTGTGGCCATTGTGAATGATCTGCAACATTGATTTGGAATATGCTTCCAGCCATACTCTGTGTCAACCATGAGTGGCAATCATCCTCGCTGCCATTAATAGACCCCAAGACTCCTCCGTAAGCGCTGTTGTAATTCCCATAGAGACTGCCATAGCCTGTAGAAGTCTACCATCAGAGTCTCTTGCTATAATACTAACCCCAACTGCTCCCGGATTCCCTTTAGATGCACCATCCATATTAATCTTAATCCAGTGTCGTTCCCAGGCTACTTGGATGCATACTGTGGGTTGTGGGTGTGATGACAGAGGTGGTGTAGGGAAGTCTGGAAGGAATGGAATGACGTGCGTCCTGGACCATTCGAATTCTCTCCACAAGACCATAATAATATGAAAAATCTGGTGTGGTGTGTGGCTTACATGTTTATACAGACGCTCATTTTTGGCAAGCCACAGATGCCAATCTGTGTAGATCAGCAAATTTTGTAGCGGAGCTGGTACTTTAAGAAGGAGTAACGCTGACAAGGTTACTGGATGTCTGATGTCAGACGTCTCCGGCCTGAGTGAATGTATGAGGAACCCCCATATGAATTGCCACACTTGAGCTGCAAAACTGCACTTAAATAAAATATGGTTAGCTGCTTCTCGAAAGATAAGGCAAGTCCCACAGATTCCAGTATCCATCATATTCCACGAATGAAGCATATCAAATGTAGGGATGGCCTCATTAATGGCTTTCCATAAGAAAAGCCTCATTTTATAAGGACATGAGAACTTCCAGATGGTGGTAGCAAACTCCGCGCTAGGAAGAACCGTGGTTGAATCATGAGTGGAGTTGTGTTCCAAAAGCATCTGGTAGCCTGTCTTCACAGAGTACTAACCTGAGTTTGTGTATGGCCAGATTAATCTGTCGCTCCTCTGACTTTGAGGAAGGTGAATGGCTATAATCCGTTGCGCCAGCTGTTCAGGAAATAGTTGAAATATCAGTTGATGATTCTAGATATTGGTATCATGGTAAATGAGTGACGCCACCGTATTTCCAGGGAGTCAGGAGTTCTGTCTGGCTGACTGGACTGATTGCTGCGGAATCGAGTAGTCCGTGATTGTCGTATTTGCTCCATCTCCGATAATTGAAAAAACGTGCTCACACAAAAAGGATGACACCTTAACCAAATTTTTCCACATTGGGCTGGTAGTTGCTTTAGGATTTGGAAGAGCAGGTAGGCTGGTTTTATCAGGCAGATATTTGGTATGACAAAGACTGCTCCAATGTGTGTGTGGTTGCTAGTTCAGTTTTGTTGGCTTCTCTGTTTAAATTTCATTGTTATCAGGGTACGTAGAGCTTGAAGTTTTGCCTTTCTTTCTTTTTTTCTTTTTTTTTCATTTTTTTTATGTGCTGGAAAACATTTTCGTTCATTAATAACTAAAAAAGATAATTAGAAGAGTCAAGACTCAAATATCATTGGCCAAAATATAACAAAAGAAACCAAACAAGTAAACCGAGAAGAGAAAAATCGAAGAACCGTTTAGGCGTCCCACTTGTGTATTCGAAGAAAACCGGTGGATTAGAGAGGAAATGGTATTAGGAGTGATCTCTAACCCCAACCACTAAGATATATGTTGATACTAATTTTCCCATATCATACATCAACTAAAAATAAGTGGAGTAAGAGTAAAAATGATTAGATAAATGGCCTTAGTCCTGCAATACCTCGGACATATCCACGAGGGTGAATAATATCAACTAGAGGTATCTAAAACTTAGTTAGGCGCCTTCAACTATACTAACCCACTATAAAAAGATTCAGAACAGAGTCTGCTATTTATCCTATACGAGCATTATAATGACTTTAATAATCGTAATCACACATCAACTCTCATTCCCAGTGCTATTTACGGATAAGATAGCAAGTCCAAGGAGTTCATCGTAGTTTTGGGAGCTGAATGATCATATAATCTCTATGAAGGAGAGATTAAATCACATGGAGTGGTTAATACTGGAATAGTAAATGATACACCAATATAACGAGGTTCAGCACGTCGTGTGCCTACGTCCTCAGGGAAAACTATAGCTCATACTCATATTCACACTATTCTTGATTACAATATTCTGGCTGGGCTAAAAGATAGTGAGTGTTTCCTCAGCGTATCCACCTAAATTTTCTCCATCCCCACTTTCTCAGTGGAGTGGGGTATTTATAACAGTTTATGGAGGTAATTGGTTTTTACTACACTTGGTTCCTTCTACATTTGATGTTGTTTGCCGACAGCTGGACTTCTTGCACCGCCTTTGTTGCCAACTCCTGAATCGACACCTCCTTAGCAGAATCTATCTTCGATGTCCAGCTTCTTCGATGCTCTTGATGCGCTGGTTCTTATCCTTTGATGACTCATCACCGCTTGGGTATCCACTTGGTGATCGACACGTATCCCTATCCTTCTGTCGCGGCATAGGGTTGAGAGGTAACAGCTTCAACATGCGTCCTTCATGCTCAGGCCTACCTAGAGTAGGTGTATCATGACCCTCGGTTCCCATCATCCCTCGTGATGGGGTAAAGCGCGTGGAAGATAGATTTGATACTTCGTCTTCTTTTTTATATCGTGCCCCGAGTCCTGGATAAGTGACACGTGGACGTCGATATTTTGGTATTAACAGTTTGCCCCTTTTCTTTCAGTTATTACCAAGGGTAATTATGGAAGAAAACCCTTAGCTTTCTCCCGCCACTTTCCCACGTCTTTATTATGTGGTCCCAACCTTAGATCGTGTATAAGATTTCCCCTCGTATCTTGCGTCAGTTACTAATCATTCCTCGAGGCTATAAGTACCAGAAAGAGGATCTAGGTTTTAACTTCTTCTTCTTTATTTCTTTTCTCTGCTTCCTCTGGTAAGAAATCTTTTTTTCTTCTGTTGTTGTCGGTTTCTTCCCTTCTTTTACCTCTGCTCTTTCCTTCCGGTGAGTTCTATCGGCTAGTTCTTTCTTTTCCTCCACTCGGTGCAGTTTTTGGCTTCCTTCTTCAGGTAATTCTTCTGACTCCTCATTTTCTTCTGTAATGATATTGCTTCTTCTTCTTCGTATGAAAATCATTGATTACTGTTACTGTTGACTGCTTGGTTCATTTTCTTCTGTCGTAGTGATTGTTTGTGCTTGTTATTGAATTGTTTTGTTCCCCTTGTATGGCGATTACTTTGTTTTCCATGGTTGTTCTTGCTTTTTGCTGCATTTTTATTCTTTCTTTTGTCTTCTCAGAATCATGAGGGGAAGGAAATCCAAGGCTTCGAAGTCTAAATCAGATACTTCGTCCCCGACAGCCTCGGTTGAAGTAATTAACACTAGTACCCCCCACTACGAAGTATCGAGGCTTGAACGTCATATTTCCCTCGAGGAGATCAAAAGTACCTACTCTCTTGATGGTTTTGAGATTGAATACTATGGAGAAACAGACGTTCTGACCGAGCATATGGTTTCCAATTTCCCCTTTGACGAGAACACCCTTCTCATTACTGTTGGTCGACTTGCTGTTGGCTTGGTTCTTCCCTTGTTCAACCCTGATGATCTCTTTTACTTTAATGTGCTGTCGAACCGCCAAATTTCCTCAAAGAGCTTTATTCGAGGAATCTTTCAATATAGTGAAATTTTCTTAGGCTTCTTCATGAGTGCTGGCTTCGTAGCAAAGGTAAATCAAGAATAAGTTGTTATAATCCTTTCGATCCTCCTGTTAATGACGATCCTTCGCGCTATACTCCTGTTAATTTTAATGCAAAGTGGGGTGATGCCATTCAAGCCACGAAATATTTGTCATGGTGTGTTGGCCCTCGTCGTCTTAGAACTCCGGAACTCCCTTCGTTGATGCTGGACTGTGATGATGTTAATCGTACCAAGATTCCTGGTAGTAAGGATATTTTCCCAATGGAAGAAAGAATTTGTCTTGATCATGACCGAAGGTGGATGCGAACTCCTCTGAAACTTGTTGGCCCTTCGTTTGCTGGTTTTAAGATTGATGCTTTGGGGAATAGAGTGCCGAGGCCTTTGTCTGAGCTGAGGCGCAGTATCGCAACTACATTGTTTGGATGTTTAACAAGGAGTCTGCTACTGTGCCTAGAAAAATGAAGGCTAAAGCTGGAAAAGGCGATGTATCTACCTCGCGGAAGGATGACGGTTCTGCTTCGTTGTCAAAGGTATGGTTTTGATTTTGAATTGTTTGTATTTGTCTGTTCTTTCCCATCCCCCACCCCCCACCCCCCACACCCACCCACCCACCCGAATCCATAGTTTTGACAAAGGTACATATTGCTGCAGTCGAAGAAGCATTCTTTAAAGAAGAAGGTTGGTGAAGAAGAAGAGCAAAGTACTGGTGGTAGCCCTCCCAACGAGCTGTTGGAGGATGACCTTGTTGACGGTGCTGGTAAGGTGAATAGGGTTGCTGTCGTCTTGGAAGGAGAAGATGAAAATGACAGTGATGATGATGATGATGATGATGATGATGATGATGATGAAAGTGCATCGTCCAAGTTTTCCTATGATGAGGGTATGGATGTTGAAGTTAATTCTAGGAAGCGAAAAAACGATGGTAGTGTTGGGGGTAGTGGTGATGCTCTTGTCGGTACTGTTTCGGGTAATGTTGATCAGCCTATTGACCTAACCTCTGTGAATGAGAAGAAGAAAAGTGAAGTTGAAGGAAGTATGAGTAGTCGTCTGCAGCATACTCTGTTGGCTGGTATACCTACTTCGTCTTCTGGTGTGGTAAGTACTCTGTTGTTTAGTTCTCCGCTGCCTGGTCTTCCTCGTTTATCTTGGGCGGATACTACCCGCAAGGGTACAATTGGCATTTCTCTGTTGTCGAGCACCAGTAACTCCTCCGTCGTCCATGTTACTCCCTTTAATGGTGGTTTGGGTGTTTCTTCGTTGTTCAAGATAGTTCTCATGCCCATGTGGCTGTATCTTCGCCTGGTAAATCCCCGCCTCTGATGGAGTCGGACGAGGTATTGTTTTCATGTTGTTGGAGACCTTCGTCGCATGTTTCTTCTGCGAATGCATTGTTGGTGAGTCCCGAGGAGAAATCGCAATTGGAGAAGACCTTGGGGTCTCAAGTGGCAAAGATGCAGGATTGCTTTTTGTACCCTTCTCATCCCCTTGTTGTTGGTCAAGTACCTACGTTGGAGAAATCCCTGGAAATAGTGAAGCAGTTCTCCGGCTCCCTCCCGGAGTTGAACTTGTATGCGGTAGGCTTCTTTCATTGTTGATGTTGACATGACTCTTATTCGTTCCCTGAACTTGTGTCTCACCACTTCCCTTTTTGCCCGTAGTTGTCTCAATATGTACAAAGCGTTGCCCCGCTGTTGAAGTTTTATCCAGCTAAGTGTGCTCAACTTGAAGCTTATGCTACTCAAATTGTTTTTGATCGTGATAGTGTTGTTAAGAAGTTCAACGAGTTGCAGTACTCTCGGCAAGGTAATACATCGTCTTCGAGGGTGACAGAATTGGAGAAGGAACTGGTGGATTTGAAGAAGACCTTGAGTGACGCCCAAGCTGACAAGGAAATTGCCCAGAAAGCTCGAACCTCGGCTGATTCCGCGCTAACCCAGGAGATACAAAAATCTATAAGTAAGCATGATTTCTCTCTTTTCTGTTTGTATTTCTCTGCCTTGCTTGTATGTATGTTCTTGTATGGGGATTGAATATTCGTTTTCGTCTCCTCTTTCTTATTCCCTTCGTTGAAGACCTTCGTAATGAACGTGATAGATTCCGTCGTGACCTTTGGTATGCTGAGATAGGGAAGGATAAACACTTAGCCATTAATCGCGGTCTTGAAACCGAGCTGGAGACTTCTCGCTTCCATACTGCTGAGATGGTGGCAGAAATGGATAATCTCCAGGCTTCTCTGGGGTTAAAAGATGAGCTTATTGCGAGATTGAGATGGGATATTAATACAATGGAACAGCGTGTTGTTCTTCAAAAGAAACAAAATGGTGATGCCCGACAAGATTTGGAGGATTTGCGGAGTACATGGGCAAAGGACGTTGCAGAGAGGAATTCATTGTATCTTAAGGTGAAAGAATTGGAAAAGAAAGTGAACGGGGCTGGCTCTTCATCTTCTCAGCCTGTCAGTGCTTCGGTTTCTGCTGTTAGGGAATTTTCTGAAAGGGTGCATAACCTTGATGTAGCTAATCGTTCTTTGAAAACTGAGGTTGAATCGCTTCGATCTTCGCTAAATACCATAGAAAATAAGTATGATCAATTATCCGAAGAATTCTCCCGGGTTGATTCCCAATGTATTGATGCCGAGCATAATCTTGAATTATCCCAGAGTCATGCGTAGCTTAGGGCATGTGCTACGATTATCTTCTTGTTCTCCTTTGTCTCTTTGATCGAGTTCTCATAACATCTTTTTATCTCTGCTTGCAGGTTTGGAGGAGCAACTTCATAAGTTGCAGTCTCAAGTGGGTGATCTCTCCCATAGGGTTGCAACGGCTGAAGGCTTGGTCACTGAGAGAAACACCACCATTGCTTCCTTCGGTACTCGTGAAGCATCCTTGGTGAATGAATCTAAACGGCTTCGTGAAGAACTTAGTACCCTTGAAGCGAACGTGAATGAACAAGCAGCTGCCCGTGCAGAACATCGGATTCGCCAGTATGCTCAGGAGTCCACCGAGTTTATCAATAATACTTTTGTGGTTGCCGAGGATCATTTCAATGCCTTGTACCCAATTCTTGGATTAAGGTTTCCCCGCGCCGAAGTACCTGACGTTTAATTTTTCGTCTTCTTACTCTGACTGATGGTGACGAGGATGGCCTCGTTCACTTGTATTTATCTTTGTCTTTTTGGGACGAGGGTGGCCTCGTCCCTAACTTGTTACTTTTCAGGTTAAGAAATTTTCTCTCCTTAGGGTCACTTTTATCCACTAAAAAGTGGGGTGAGTTCCTCAGGGTACAGATCTAGTTTTCCAAAAACGTTTATCTTATCGAAAAACAAAGATTATTTGGAGACTTTCGAAATGAACTGAAATAGCGAGAATAACCAATAAAAACTGAAAAATATGCTGAAAACTTCGTTATCGTGATTATACAAGGACACTGGTCCCTGTTTCTAGCGTCAAACTGTTGATACTAATTTTCCCATATCATACATCAACTAATAATAAGTGGAGTAAGAGTAAAAATTATTAGATAAGTGGCCTTAGTCCTGCAATACCTCGGACATATCCACGAGGGTGAATAATATCAACTAGAGGTATCTAAAACTTAGTTAGCCGCCTTCAACTATACTAACCCACCGTAGAAGGATACAGAACGGAGTCTGCTGTTTATCCTATACGAGCATTATAATGAATTTAATAATCGTAATCACACGACAACTCCCATTCCCTGTGAATTTACGGATAAGATAGCAAGTCCAAGGAGTTCATCGTAGTTTTGGGAGCTGAATGATCAGATAATCTCTATGAAGGAGAGATTAAATCACATGGAGTGATTAACACTGGAATAATAAATGATACACCAATATAACGAAGTTCAGCACGTCGTGTGCCTACGTCCTCGGGGAAAACTATAGCTCATACTCATATTCACACTATTTTAAATTACAATATTCTGGGTGGGCTAAAAGATAGTGAGTGTTTCCTCAGCGTATCCACCTAAATTTCCTGCATCCCCACTTTCTCAGTGGAGTGGGGTATTTATAGCAGTTTATGGAGGTAATTGGTTTTTACTACACTTGGTTCCTTCTACATTTGATGTCGTTTGCCGACCGCTGGACTTCTTGCACCACCTTGGTTGCCCACTCCTGAATCGACACCTCCTTAGCATAATCCATCTTCGTTGTCCAGCTTCTTCGATGCTCTTTATGCGCTGGTTCTTATCCTTTGGTGACTCATCACCGCTTGGGTATCCACTTGGTGATCGACACGTCTCCCTATCCTTCTGTCGCGGCATAGGGTTGAGAGGTAACAGCTTCAACACACGTCCTTCATGCCCCGGCCTACCTAGAGTAGGTGTATCATGACCCTCAATTCCCATCATCCCTCGTGATGGGGTAAAGCGCGTGGAAGATGGATTTGGTACTTCGTCTTCTTTTTTATATTGTGCCCCGAGTCCTAGATAAGTGACACGTGCCCGTCGATATTTTGGTATTAACAATATATTTTCTTTCTTAAGAAAATATGCTCATGTGATGGAGTGATATTCCCAATGTTTAGTGATTGAATTCATTTTTACAAACCCTAGAACTTGCCGGAAAATCATCTTTGTGGGGAGCGTGGATGTGGAATTTTGAAGAGAGTTGTATCTATATCTCTCCAAAGATGAATGAACTCTGAGATCTTCGTTCTTATTTATTAGTTAGTCATCTTCGTTCTGATTTATTGGGTATGTAGACTTTTAGTCTCGAGTATCTCTAAAGGCTTGAAACCTGGTTCTCAATCGTTTTGTCATATTTTTGTGACAAATAGGGGGAGAATACATATGGCTTTCTTTCTCGTGGATCATATTCATAGGAAGAGATCATTGTATTGCTTACATATGTGCTTCTTCGAGGTATCATGTAAGGGGGCGTAAATAATTGGGTGTCATTATCAAATGAGGTATAAAGATTAAGGGGGAGTTTCATAACAAGTGAATAGTATCTCTTTAAGTTTAGGTACACGAATCAAGATGATATGATTACTACTCTAGCACAAACAACCCAATGTGGAATAATTGCAGTTATCCACGTAAATTCAACTTGTAGAGTTTATTAATCGATCGTTGTGTTTTGTTGCGAATTTTTCAACAGGTGCTTTAACGAACACATGAAGACTCTAAGGAAGTTGAAGAATTCGAGAAATCAAGATACATAATGGGATTGAGTTTATTTTATTTTTTATCTTATGAAAACCATTTTTAAAACTAGTTTTGTCACTAAAATTGACAAAGGGGGGAGATTGTTAGAGCATTGCTTTGTCAAACACACTAATTGTCAAGTAGATACCAAATCACAATTCTTGATTTAGTCCGCTAAAGTCAGGTTTCGGATACGAGAATTACATTACGTAGTTGAGACCTTGAAGATGAATACCGGAGCTTCACGAAGACATCTTTACATCTTCATCAACAAAGGGTTAGTAGGATTTGTGACTTATGGACTCTTCGATTCTACTTATTCTATCATTCGAAACATAGTCGATGACTATTGATAGCTTATTGAGAAAGTTTATATCTACAAGACATTCAGGTTGTGTTAGCATACTTTTTTAGTGTATTACGGTTATAGGATTTTTGTGAAAAAGATTCGATACACTTTCCATGACGATGGTTTGTTCACAAATCAATGTTCGGAGAATGTTGAATCTTGGAGAATATTATAAAACGAGTATACGAATTATGGTTCAAAACAAAATAATACTTAAGTATGAAAACTGTCTCGGTTTACAAGTGTTGATGGTGATTTTTGGACAATGGTCAAAAGAGTAATATCGATGTGCAAATATTCATGGAGGCAAGTCGTGGCATTCAACTACAAGGATTTGGATAACTCTAGCGATTATGGAAACTTTCATGGAAAGCTCAAGGCAAAGTTAAATTAGGGTTTCTTTATTTCAACCCAAGTTATGGCTTAGAATTTTTAAAAGGCGTGCGAGTGTCATGGCCTGCTCTATTTTCCTCCTTGGCCATAGCGTAAGTTTTATGGCCAAGACCCATACAATAGCCCAGTCCAGTGGCCATGGCGTAGGTTCCATGGCCATCACAAGTTTAATTTGTGGCCACGGCCAAGTATCGTGGCCACTCCTAATTTCTCCCACAGTTGCAGAATCCATAACCTTATTAAATCTTGCAGAAGCCATAGCCTCATTCAATCTCGCAGAAGCCATAGCCTTATTTAGTTCATCTTGGACAGGGCAAGTTCTGTGGCCAAGCCCCTTTAGCCTTTGTGTCCATGGCCAAACGCCATGGCCCGGTCCAATTTCCCTTGGCCACAGCAAGTTTTGTGGCCAAGTTCCTAATTTTTAGGGCATAGCCAAGTGCCGTCACTAAACCTAGTTGTTAGGAATTCCCGAAAATCTGACTGAAAAACGTACCAATCCGTAAGGAATTTGGGAAAACTTTCTTCGTGAAAGTTGTTCATCTGCGTGTTTACTATAACATACTAAAAGGGTGCGTTTTAGGGGTTATAGGTTGATCAGGATGATTTTTGGACTAAACGGCGTATAAATTTGGATACCATGACCGAATTCTAACTATTTTGGCCAAGTCCAATACCCGTATAATAACCAAGTCGCGTGGCCATTGCTAAGTCTCACGGCCATGGCGTAAGTTCCGTGGCCTTATACCTTGGCCACGACAAGTTCCATGGCCAAACCCTTGTCTTCCGCGGCCATGGCCAAACACTATGGCCCAGCCCAATTTCTCTTGGCCAAGCTCCTTATAATTCGTGGCCATGGCCTGGCCTAATTTCTCTTGGCCACGGTAAGTACCATGGCCAAATCCGCATCTTCCGTGGCCATGGCCAAATGCCATGGCCTTATGCAGTTTTCCTTAGCCACTGTACTTACCATGGCCAGACACGTAGCCTCCATGGTCGTGGCCAAGTTCCATGGCCACCTATAACATTCTTGGCCACGGCTAGTACCGTGGTCATGTCCTTGATTTTCTTTGGCCTTTATCACAGCCAAGTCTTATATTTTTTACGAACCAAACTAGTTAGCCATGTCCATAGCCCATGTAACCCTAAAACCTTTGGTCGTGGACATGCTTATTGTTATTTGGTCGAGGCCATTCCTAAATATTCGATTATGGCCAAGTACCATGGCCTTTCCTATTTTCTAGGGTTGGTTACGACTTCCTTGTTACCTCTGGCTACAATCCTAATTCATAGGAAAATAGTTGAGACATGGATTAATATTTACTCGATAGTTATTATCCATACAAGTTAGGGAATTAGCTAACTCCCATGATAATTCCTTATTCTTAGCAAAATAGCTAACTCCCACGATACTTAGAAAACGTGTGATTCTGGTGACGATTCCTAACACTTGGGAAAGCCATAACTTAAACAAGTTTCACTTAGGATTATTATTCCCCGATCTTTAGGAATTGATCCAACTTTTACATAATCCACGACTTCTAGATGTAAGAGACTTAGCTAAAAGTCCAATAAGGGCTCATAGATACTAAAATGATTAGTTGGGTCTTCAAAAGGGTTAGACTTGGTTATCCATCTTTTCCTGAAGAATTTAATGCTTGTAGTTGCAATGACTATATATGATGCCTGAGACTGAATTCCCTGCATTCTTGGTATACTGAGAGTCATACTTACTTGACCATTGCCACAAAGGGTTGCTAAAATCCCCTCAGTCTAAAGGGCGATTGCACAGTTAAATCCTTGGATGTGCCTTAGTCTAAATAATGATTGCACAACTCAATCCTTAGACGTTTCTTGGTCTAAATTGTGATTGCCCAACTCAATCCTTAAACTGTTATGAGAGAAATGACCATCTCCAAAATGCCCCAAAATAAATACACGATCTTATCGCTTAAATATATGTTTCACATGCAAAGTCCTAGGTTTACTAACATATGAAATGGTACGACCTGCGCTTAGTCAGCTTTGACACATAGTATATTACTTAACAACTTTTATGAGAGTCAAGCAAGTTACATGGGGGGATATTACTTAGGGTTTTGGTTTGGCGTTCTACGACACGTGTGATTGCAACGGCACAATCACCAACGGGAAAGAAACTACGTCGTGCGAACATTGCAAGGAATAAGGGAAGTGGGCGTGTAACTTAGTATTCCCTTTTTTTTAAGGGCCATGACTCATACACGTTCTCCACTCACTTCACTCTCCCACTATTTCCGCTTCTTCCACAACTTATGAGATCGGTTAAAGCTTTATTGTTATAAATAGGTGACTCGACCAGTTGGAAAATCATCACAATCATATCCACATCTCACACAACTTACAGGGATGACACACTCTTTCCAACTTTAACAAAATTCATTCATCTCATTCAGTATTCAACATACTATTGAACAGTGAATCCTTTAGTAATTCCACTCACAAACAACTATTTTGTTAACAACTCTCTGATCTCATCTTTCTCGGCTTCCCTCCCTTTAACCAACCCTATTTCCTCTTTTTGTAACTGAAGAAACGCTCAAACGGCCATTTCTTGGTTTAGGCGAGTTTTGTTCGATCTCGATCTCCCGAACTCCATAACAATTACAAACGCTACCCTTAGATTCTCTCAATTGTTTTACACCTAAAACAACGTGCTAAAGAACAAATCCAGCCGAACTTCACTTTCACACTGGCGGTTCGCAAACCGTTTCGCGTTCCAGGACTCATGAAAACTCTTGAAGTCCAAAGTGCAACTTGGTACGTGAACTAGCTCGCATACCAAGGCTTTCGGGATTTCTTTTGAAGACCAAAGTGACATATGGTTCACGAACTTTGTATGTGTTCCGGTGAAGACTCCCGGATCTCACAAATTTTTGAACTCAATCTTAATCGAAAATATCTCATGTGGTTCACTTATCCCTTCTTAATAATTCAATAAGATATTCAGTTGTTCACTCTTTTGTTGAGACCATATCTTTGAAGTAAGTATCCTCTACCAAAATACATGGTGATAAACTCTAAATGGGTTCTATGTGTGATTAAACTGTGGTTACTTTGAGTGCAAGTCAAGCAACGCGCTTACACGGTTCGCTAGCTAACTTGTAGGACAAGTAATATTTGCTTAATTCCTAAGCAACCTATCTTACCAAATGATATAAATAGAGGACTCCTAGAACGACAACAACAAGCATCAAGTAGTCGCAAG
>JAJJMA010334575.1:0-10639 GCA_023529015.1 Papaver nudicaule
ACGATTCAAATCATAAATTTATGTGGCATCACCGCTCAAAACGTAGACTTGAGTGATTGCCTCCCGCACTTCTTTTTTAGTGGACTGCTCTTGAGGTCCGGAGTTTGACAACAAGCTCATTATCATGGCATTTTCCTGCACCCAAGTCTCATATGTAGGGTCTTCGGGTGCTGGACGTACTTTGCTTCTGGTCAGGTATCCAAGTTTTCCATTACCCGTAATGTAAAGTTTCACACAGTGAGACTACACAAAGTAGTTTGTATCATCAAGTTCACAAGATATCATTTTTCCATTCATATAATCATTGTGAGAAAAGTCGAAAGATGCTGAACTCATAGACTGAGAAGGATCTCAGAAGTTTTAGACATTAGATCTGCTTTAAACTTTCGAAGGAGAAACCAACTTACAAACCAGCAACAAGTCTTTAAGAACAACTCCGGGATTCTTCAAGAACAACTTCACCATCTAACTATAGTAGATCTAAGTTGGGGTTTCTCTTCTCTCCCTCTGTTGCTCTGATACCATGTAGAAAACAAAGAGAGAGTGAATGAAAGAGTGTCTTTGCACCCATGGGAGAGTTTCCCTTCTGTAATCATAAGTAAAGATACAAGTTACAATAGTACCAGATATTGGGTTAGGTAAAAATATCTAGAAACACTATTACTAACACTAACTCTAACTGTACAGTGACTTAACCATGAAATACATTCCAACAAGCTGCTGAATTGGTAAGTTCACTCGCCTTTTAACTTTGGTTGGCAATAGACCCACTGACTGTTCTTCACTTTCCCTGTGATTCAGGCACCTTTTTTTGGCAATGAAGAACACTGGAGAAAAGCTTCTTGAAATTCAGTAAGGCAAGATCTTGCTCTAGTTTTCAGATTGGGATGCACGATGATTCCACACTGCCTGATTCTTATCTAGGCAAGTGAACTATGACTCATACGGCAGACAGTCGGATAGTACTTGGTTGTGGCATGTCTTAGCCATTCTAAAGTAGGAATAGTTATGTAGCTATTATTCTAAAGTTTATAGAAAACTTCAAAATAAAGTTAAAAAAAAAAAAAAGGAATAGGAAAGATGGTTATGTGCACTGTGCTGTTTATCTAAGATTCTGTGAACATTGTGGTTACAGTCTCTTTAAGCTGTCTACAACTATGTTCACGTGATATTGGAAGTTTTCATAAGCCAGTGGTTAATAGCATTAAGAAACAAGAAAAACAGTTCAAGATTTTGAATTGCTCCCTTGTATGTTGCAGTCATCCATCAGTTGGATTCGGAGCTCTTTCTGTCAGAGAAGCGGATGGAAGATCTAATTCATCTTCTGGAGAGAAGGTATAGGGTTCAATGTTAATTTCCATTATTAATTTCATCAAATGTTTGCCTTTACCTCTTCATTGCCAAATTATTGTGAATGTATGCTTATTCTGTTGCATGCTGGATTTCAGGAGACTCACAAATTGATTCAATCGGCGGACTAGACATTAAAAACTATGGCAATACAAATTGCATCCGCTAAAGGTCTCAGATTACTTTCCTTGTCCATTTAAGAAGTAATTTGTGCAATCAAAGGCGGCGCTTAGGCGCGAAAGCGGCAGTATTTTCCACTGGGCGCCACACAGTGGAAGAAGAGAAAGAGGCGGCCTGGCAGCTCCTTTGTGGGTGCCTAGGCCCCAAAGCGTTGGTTGTCCGGGCGCCCAAAAATGTATGTTTCTGGAAAAGCTTAAAATCCAAATCTTTTCAAAAAAGAAAAAAAAAAAAAAACTTGTACGTGTATACAAGCATATTGGTTAACTTAAAAAATAAAATCTTTTTCTAATTTTTTTCGAGATTTTTAGATATTACTGTACTAGAATGTTAACTAATAACTACTATTATGAATTGCGACTAAGAAGTGCACGAGTAGTTTTTTGACTTTTCGAAATCCTATAATTTACATGAATGCTTATGTGACTAGTATAGTATTTGACACTATTTGTTGTGGTATTCCTATAAATTTTTTTCCACTTGGAAGTTGGAACTTCCTGAGATCGTTATTTTCTTTTCAGGGTCTTCTAGTTCAAGAGTATACTGGAAGCTTTTGCATGCATATTCTAACTGATGTTGATCTTCAAGCGGTTAGTTCTCCAGACACTTACATTAGATTCTGTATATAGCTCTGCTAATTTTATGCTCATGGGATTCCTTATAAAGAGGTGAATTAATCGGTGGTCAGAGCACCATATTAGTTTTTGTGACATCTTTTTTGAATCAATTATATCTTTGAGTCAACCCAGTCTTTGACCTTATTTATCAGCAGATGATCATTAGTTCCTCTGATGGTTCTGAATGTCGTTTTCAGGTACAGAGTAAATTTTTTTGCTTTATTTTAATTAATTCAAACTCCTCAGTCTTAATTATTCTTTGGGCATTTTCGTGATTCTTTCTGAGTTTCTTAGGTCAATGTGCTTTTGACATTAGAAACGTACAAATTGAACTTTCTATTTCAATTTCAATTGTCCGTCCAGTTTGCATGATTTTTTAAGCATGCTGACCAAGACTTGACTCATTTCCATCTCCATCCTAAAGTTGTGTTCAATATCTTTTACTCAAAAGTGTGGTTAGCGGCGTTAGCCTGTGCTGGACAGTCTACAGCTGAGACGTTGGACAATGCAGTTGAGTGTTGTGAATTAGATTGCGTTACAAATTATAAGATTTATCGTGTGACTTAATTTCATAATTTCGATTTATACTGCAATCGATAGTAAGATGCGCCAGTCGAGTCACCAGTTTTAGCAGCTTAAAGCGTGGTTGTTATTTCCTGTCATTGACTTTCGTTCATTCATGTTTTTGCTCTTTCACAACGGCAGATTGGATTCCTATCTCTTTCCATACTCTAATGCTGGAGCAAATAATAAATCTTGGCGTGAGTGTTCTGCAGTCATATCGTATATCTTATGCCCCGTATCTTCTTCTGGACAGAGTTAATTCTTCTTGAGGCACTTAAACTGCTGCCTCTTTATCTCTTAGGTAATTATCCATCCTTGCTCATAATTCTACCTTTACGTGTGAAGATTTTTTCGGCAACTTTTCTTTTTTGGTTCTTTCTTTCATCCGCATCAGATTTGTTCAAAAACATCAATAAACCATCAGCTGTTCTTTCTATTTCAAAAACATCAGTAAGCCGTTTAATGCAAGTGGTTCAGATTACATTGAGTGGTTTGTCATACATTTATGTCCCTTTTATAGCTGTGTTATCCAAAGTACACGATAATGGTTGGTTTCCCATTGATTTAATGGGTAAAGTCTTTACCAATTGTGATTGAAGTTGGTTAAAAACTTAATACTTTTTTCTCTATGGAAAAGTTGATGGTCTCATTCTTAGTCATGTATTCTGAATTCTATTATTACTAGTATTGATACTAGACATTTTAATAGGTACCTATTATTTGTTGAATTTTGTCACTCTGCTACCAACAGCAAGAGTATGGCTGAGAAGTCTCCACATAAACATCTGAATTTTAGGAGTGAGAACTCTTATATTCCAGAATTTCTTCCAAGGGAAGTTAGGATCATTAGCACTAGAAGTTGAAGGCATGCGATTCTTCAAGGTTTTGATCAAGGACTTAGCTGAAAATTTCCCCTTGAGTTTCACAGTATATGAGTTTAAGTACTCCTATCATTAGAGTAGGAGTAGTAATTGTGTGGTTATGCCTCCCAACTTCGTGTTCAGAGCAACTTAATCAAGCACCTAACCACCAAACCACCTCCTCCAGGGCACAACAGCAGCAACTCCACCAACGGCACCACCACTACCATGTGACTACTACTACCACCTCTACTCTATGGTGTCATGGTACCAACACCACCATTGGACAGTGCTATTAGCTTAGAAAAACAGTGGCGGTTTTTTGTGGGGTTGCGGTGCTGTTAGTTGTATCGAGGAGTTTTAAGTTTATTGAAGTTGGTCAGGGTGCATTCCTTTAAACTGCCTTGGAGAGCTAGCTTAGATGTTCTGGTTATGTAGTTTATGTTATTCATAGCTAGTAGTTGATTGAAAATTTGATTGGAGAGCTAGCTTAGATGTTCTGGTTATGTAGTTTATGTTATTCATAGCTAGTAGTTGATTGAAAACTTGATTCCCTATCTTGTCTTAACATAGTCTAGAGGATTGAAGGTTTGTAGCGTTTTTTTTTTCAGTATTTTTTTTTTAATTTTCTTATAAGAATTTGAGTTAGTGATATATAAATGAAGTTTGTATTTCAACTTTTCCTATTCCCAAATTGGTTTTAGTCGTCGTGTTTTTTCTCGTGGTGGTTTTCCAATAGATTTGTGCAGGCACGTAGTGCCGTGTCTGGAATAGATTGTGTCGTTGGCTGATGTTCGGTAATGAGAGAAAGATGCGCTTTCAGTTGGTTATTTGACATGGATCTAAAGAACCCACTATACAGCCAAAGAAAAGATTCGAGAAGAATTTACGCTCGAACATTTCAGTAAAGCCTACTGATGGTGAAATAGGTGGTCCTGGATCTTAGAATAAGAAGCCTTGCATGAAGTATCTTATAACTGATTCCTCTTAAATTTTTAAAGCAGTGAAATCCCTTGTAAACAAAACTAGTGAAACCGGACTTAGAGAAACTGTCTCACAAACACCAATAGAACTCTGGATTATGCTCTACCTTCCTCACTGTTTTCACAACATTCAACTTAGATTGTTCGCACTTCCCACAATCTGGTTCTTACCCGATTAACTTGGATTTTAGCCCCTTGATAAACCTAAAGCAAGATGTTCCTTTGAACTTAATTGAATGTTTCTGTTCACTTGCCTTGCTAACTAGTAAGCAAATCTTTGCTGCATGCCAAATATGTCACTTATTTCGAGTTTGGCCTGACTCGCTCGTAAATGATTAATTACTAGCCTACATTTTCCCGACTAAAATCATTCACTTGGTAATACGCCATGACTATGTGTCTATGTCCCTAAACTAGCAAGACGTTTCACCAACTGGCTTATGGCCGAGCTGACAAGGAAACAATAGGTTGGAAGCCTGGAACCTAACACATCCCAGTATCCCACCAGACCTGAGTCAGCTGTGAAAAACTACACCCTTATAAGTAATTTCTTTCTCCCTTTTTTTTTTTTTTTTTTTTTTATTTATATTTTTGTGAATTATTATCAGCAAAAACTTGGGTCCATAGCTAAACTGTTGAAATTTAGGTTCTACAGTCTACAGATAGGAAAGAAGATACTTCAATACAATGAACAAAGCAAATATCTATCTATATACAGAAATCTGTTAGATCCAATTAATTTGTACTATTACATAAATTTATGAGACCTACCTGCCAGTAACTACTAAATTTGAATGTAATGAACGTAGTCATGGCGTAGGGTACCCCAATATGAAAACAGTATTCTAATACCAATATGAAATTTCGCACTGACAGTTCACAATAACTCTTAAGTAGTTGAGATAATCAGAAATAGCATTGAACACTTGTGTATAAAACTCAAGAGTATTATTTATCAGTCCGCTACAACCAAAAACCCAATTAAGCAAACCCTAATAACATGCATTACATCAATCTTATTCTGTCTTCCATACAACTCAACCTGAAAACATGGCCAGAGTTCTACTTAGCATTCTTCTGCATTTTCTTCATTAGATGGTATTTCAAACTCAAGAACCAACCCATTCTGCATTGGCCTGTTGTAGACATACTCCCTTCGCTTCTTTTAAACTACCACCAAATACACGAATGGACAGTTGATATTTCAAAATTCTTTGGAGGAACCAGAGTAGAGAGAGGTCCATTTTTCGGCCGTCTGAACGTACTGTTAACATGCGATCCTCAAAACATCGAATACATGGTAAAAACCAACTTCTCCAACTACCCTAAAGGATCTGAATACAAAAAAACATTCAGTATATTAGGCGATGGACTCTTCAATATAGACTTCCACTCGTGGCACATTCAGAGGAGGATGGCACGGTTGACGTTTGCGTCCAAGAAGGCTCGGGATATCATAGATAAGAAGACTCAGAAGGTGGTGCAGGATTCACTCCTCCCTTTGTTAGAGCATGTTGCTCGGCAATCATCAATAGTGGATTTAGAAGATGTGTTCTTGAGGTACACTTTCGATATATCTGTTAGTATAATTTTCGGGACAAACCCAAAGTATCTTTCTCCTAATTTCCCTCGGAACGATTTTGCAAATGCGATGGATGATGCTTTAGAGGCCGTTTTTTATAGGCATGTGGTGCCTAATATTTGGAAGAAATTGTGTCACTGGCTGATGGTTGGGAATGAAAGAAAGATGGAAAGTGCATGGAAGACTATTGATCAACATTTGGAACATTACATTTCAGCAAAAAGAAAAGATATATATGAAGAAACAGAAGCAACTAATCTGCTTCAAGTGTTTATGAGTAATGCAGAAGAAGGAAAAAATGAGCAACTGTTAGCAGATGAAGACAAGTTTCTCAGAGACACCGCCTTGACGCTCATGTTTGCCGGACGGGATACAACTGGAGCGGCTCTCACTTGGTTCCTCTACTTGGTCTCCAAGAACCCTAATGTTGAAACAAAGATATTAGACGAACTCCAGTTAATATACTCTGGGAAGAATAAAGATGATATAAGATCAGCTAAGGGACTACAGTTATTTGATACGCAGGACATAAAGAAGATGGTATATCTACAAGCAGCATTATATGAATGTCTAAGATTATATCCTTCACTTCCTTTAAATCGCAAAGGCGCTCTAAAGGATGATGTTCTTCCCGATGGGACTGTTGTAAAACAGGGAATGATGATTATATTCTCTACATATGCAATGGCAAGAATGGAATGGGTGTGGGGGAAAGATTGCTTGGAGTTCAAACCGGAACGATGGTTGAATACAGATGGGGGGCGAAACTTAGAAAGCATGTCTAAATTCTTTACGTTCAGCATCGGGCCGAGAACTTGTCTTGGTAAAGACATGGCATTCATGATAATAAAATCCGCAGCTTCAGCCATGCTCTTTAACTTCAAGATTGAAGTGTTAAAGGGTCAGAATGTTCAGCTAAAACCATCACTTACGCTTAAAACCAAAAACGGGTTGAAGGTAAAGATCAAGAGAAGGATTTTGTAAGGCCAGGCCAGGAACACAGCTAGCTAGTCAGGTCACAATTGTTCCCCTATAACCAAATTCATGGATGCACTATATATTATATTATAATCAAATATGCATAAAATTTTAATATGTTAAGCACAATTCTATCTTTTACTTTGAAAATGATTTATTATAGTTTTCAGATAATACAAAACTTCAGCTTCCATTTACTTTCTTTACTCTATTGCTAAGGTTTATCAATGACATACAGAAGTAGAAGAGCAGATTTGATCATTTTTCCTTAATGATAAGAACACAGCAATAAGCTAAGAGCAAGCACAATGGTGCACGAAGCTTTCTCTAGGATTTTTATTTTTTATTTTTATCTAAAGAAGTTTTTTTTTGCAAAATTGGCAATCACAATGGAGAGCTAAAAAATCTTTATTTTGGGTCGGCAAACTCGGCTCATAATACTTTATTAGCTTATATTGTAATAAAATGGGATTTATTGGGACCATAAACCTAATTTCCGTAGTATAAATCAGATGGCTTCTCTAGCTACTTGATACTACACATATGTAGCACCAACCGGAGAATTCTCAAAGAATCTCTAGATTGTGGAGATACTCCCATCATAGTGGTTAGGTTTCTCTACATTGTAAAGAAATCTGCACAATCTAGAGATCATAGTGCAGGTTCTACTATTCTATGTTCTGGTTTCATGGTATTGTCAACTTCTAATAACCACAACCCTTGGAGTTGTTGGTATACAATAAAGATCGTTTACAGTCTTGGAACCACCTTTCGTAAATGCATTCCCCTCTTCAGGCCCTAAGACATCCGACAAGAGATACAAATTGCATTCAACATCTAATCCTGAACCATTTAATCTAATTACCAAATACATCAATTATCATTTGAGTCGACACAAATCTTATTGCACTGAAGAAAAATCTGCCATCAGTGTGTACAACGTTAACTGTGATACATCAATGTGAACAACTGCCTAATAATCAACCATATGGAGGACCATCTCACTATGAAAACAAGCGTACAAGTTATGGGTGGCTACCCAACATTTCTATAACAAAATCAACTGTGAAAACATTTCTTACTTAACTTCTTGGCTACAAGATGGAGCAGAGAATACATACAGAAAGATTACATGACATGCTAGCCAATGGATTTTCATACAGTCATACAGTAGCCTTCCACTTGTGACACACTCAAATTCATCACAATTCCCAGCAAAACACCGGAGCTAAAAATTTATGAAACGTTACATGATTTCATGACACACAGGCTTGTTTTAACGCAAACAAGCTCTCTTTGTGTATTGGCCAATTTATTTTTCGTGCATCTTGCACACTTTCTATAGTACAGTTACCTTGAATACGATAGATACAGTGTACTAAAAATAGATGAAGAAAAGTAATCCAAACAAATCATTTAAGCGATTGTGCTGTGTTGTGCACATTTCAAGTCGGTGGACGGGGTTCAGTACTGAAAGATATGGTTAAAGGCATTCAATGTCAGTTGAAGGACGTTGATAGGCAAGGACATGGTTTTATAAACATGCATTGGACAAGCTCATGGTTTTGTATTGTTTTGCTGGGTAAAGCTCATGGTTTTGTGCATTTAATGTCTGGTTCAAGGACTCGTTTTAATTACACTCTGCAGCTGCTTTAAGCTATTCAGTTGACATTTTGGAGAGGCAAAAAAAAAGAAACGGAATAGGCATCCTTTTCCTATCTAGCGAAAACCTCTCTATGAGTCTCAGTTAGAAATTTCTCGTTTGTGAAAAAATCTGAATTATTACAAACCGGTAAATGAAAGCCAGTTAAGTAAGAGGATTTTATGGACTCCGAGTCCATATTTGACATATATTCATTTGATTTTTTGATTGGCTAACTGATGGTCCCAAAATCATTCATGTTTAGAATCTCAATCCTCGTTAGATAATTTTCTAATTAATGAAATATCACAAAAACAATTTTTAAAGAGTGCACACAAAATCCGATTCCATTTTATGCCTAGCCAATATTGGGTAGAAATTCTTTTGGCTTGCCAATGGCTATATTTTATAGCCGTTGGCCAACAACTATATCCATCCATTGACCTGCATAACTTCACGTATCCCATAATTAGAGCATCTCCTATGGAAATGACATATGTTTCCTACATGTATCGAAAGACATCTCGATAATATTTAGTATTTCTTAAATTTAGTTAAGAAATAAAACTCATTTCCAATAGAACATTTCCAAGACAACTTGGTGTGCGCACGAATATATTTATTTGGAAAAGAAAAACTTTGCCCGATAATTTTTCTTTTGTTGATTTGAAGCATGATAAAGTCGGGCTTGGTGCCACTTTTTTGCAGATGGCGCGTAATGAGATGCGCGTAACAGAGGTGAAAACAATCCCCAAACAATTAAAATTCACTACTTCATTAAGAATCTTATGTTATGGGATGCAAGCGGATAAAACAAAAGACAAAATGAACAAAAAAATTTTTGTGAATTTTTTTTTTTTTTTGTTATATTGTTTTGTGAACTAGTAGTCAACTCAAGATGGTATCAATTGAATTACTAGTACAAAATGAGCAAAGGGGCATTCTGGAAATAATAGAGGTATTAATTTCATTGGTTTAACTGACTTTGGATCGATATGTGGTGAAAACAATCCCCAACAATTAAAACACACTTACAAATCTCAAAATGTTTTGTGAACTAGTAGTCAACTCAACATGATATCAATTGAATTACTGGTACAAAAGGAGCAAACGGGCATTCCGGAAATGAGGTGTCCATTAAATTAAAAGGGCCCTGTAAATTTTTTGCCCATTAAATTAAAAGGGCCGGGCGGGCAGGGCTATATCACAAAATAAGGTGTCCATGGCATATCCAAGCCCGTTGGGTGATATGGATTTGGGCGAGTAGGGCCGAACGGGCTTGCATAAATAAACATATTATTTTTAAGTAAAAAGAGTTAAATAATGTTAACCAGAATTCAAAATATTTTTGCAAAATTGAAGCATCATGATAAGGAAAGTTCCCTAGATTTCCTCTATATTGTTAACGAAATTAGCAAAATTCTTTTGATATGGTTAGTTGTCAACATTTTACAGTATTTTCTAGAATATAAAAGATAGAAATGTATAATTGAGACGGGTATACGGACGGGCTAAAGGGCAGGGCACTGGCAAACGGGACGGGTAAGGGGCCGGGCAATGAAATTTTACTCAATACCCTTGCCCGTCCAACTATTTAAAAGGGCCGGGCGGGGCTGACCCTCGGTGGGCCATGGGCTCCCATGGGCACTCATGGGTCAGGGCGGGCAGTACAGCGCCAAGGGCCACCGGGCAGAATTTACACCCCTACCCAAAAGACAAATAAAAATTGATGCCCAGTGTAGAAAGTCAGCAGTCGTTTTCCAAAAGACTAATGGAGCAGCGGGGCGCGGGCGAAAAAAAAAAAAACGATATGAAAAGATAAATGGATCAAATTTAAGCTTCTTATTTGATATTTATATTCCACCCCTTCATCTTTTAAGTATTTA
>JAJJMA010334593.1:0-26128 GCA_023529015.1 Papaver nudicaule
ATTACAACTGCATAAGAATCCAATTGTTGCTTTAGTGAATCCAATGGCCTGCCCCAAACTGACTGCTTCTTCTTTTTTGACTGCTTCTCCCTCTAAATCAACACTGACCTGCCCCAAACTGATTAAAGGATAGTGTTCTTGAATAAATAGTGGATGATGGTGTGGAACCCATAACACATGATCAGGCCCTCTAAAGATGCACGGAAATTGTTTTTTTACAGCTGCAACTCCAATATTAACCTTCATCTCCCCCTTGCCTGGTATTGATACCTTCATCCCTCGGATCTCTTTTCTTAAGCCCAGAAACTGATTCTTTTCTCCTTGTTTTTTCTTTGCTTTCTCTGGGTACATTGAGTTTTAATGTGCAAATTTATAAGGAAACATTTAGACTAGAAACATTTAATGATATCTAAATCGAGTAAATGCAGTTCTTTAAGTCCACGAGTCTCATCGGTTATGAGTTCATGGACAGTCAATTGTCATCCATCAGTTTTAATCGTTCCATCTTTCAAGTTAATGCACTATTACTGCTGTTATTCCCAATCTCATTTATTTCTCTCAAAACAAAAAGAATAAACTTTAGCTTTTTCTCCCCTATGAATTGCTCAGTATTCATCTGAATAACCTTGTAGTATATCCTCTTTTGAATCTGGTTAAGGTTCAGTGCACAGATATATTCTTCTGACCCTTTCATGGAAGTATAAATGTAACCAAGACTTAGTAAGTCCAATGGGTTAAAAGTAGAAATTTTCACCAACAAAATTAGACTCTGAGAATCAATAATGCATTCTTGAAAATTAATTCTTTATCTCAAAACTTCATGGAAAGAAAAGTTGATCTTTTCTAAACGTTTTGAACTCAAAATTTAAAAATTTTCAAATCTTCTTTTGAATTTCAAATTTGATCTTATCCGTAGATATTTTCATCTTCACTTAGAAAGTCGAGATTAATCTCTCAAATCACGTCACTTCACAATTAGCTGGAGTAATTGTTTCTCCACATGCATTTCTCTATGGTCTTAAATGCGGTTAACTATTACAACAACCAAACCAACGGACAAGCCTTCTTCATCACAGCTCTAGTTTTCGTTTTGATTGATTGATGCTAATTCAACCCTTGGATTAAAACCCGGTATTACTCTTCTCTAGTTTGTCCGATCATATTTAAGGCTACCTTACCTCTTGTTATCATGATGGTTCCCTGCATGCACTTCACACTTCTCTGCATGCGACACCAACTATGGTCTACAGTTTAGCTACTACCTAATGCATGGGATAAAGAGACAGTAATGAAGCTCTTAGGGTCCTCCTTTTTCCTTTAAACGTCTATTTATTGTATTTCTTCTTAAACCTTCTAACAACTTTATTACTTCATTCAATTCATCTAGTTTTTTTTTCTCCTGCCAATCATGGATACTCAAACCCAAGCCAATTACTTCCTCAATAACCCTTTCTCTCAGCTGCATTATGATTACACAATTCCTACACCTTCAAACCCATCTCGAGTTCAAACTATCCGTTACCCCCCCAACCGTATTGTTATAGGAAAATTCTGTCTGATAGGTAGATTATTCACAACTCAAGATTATAACTTAACCCAAATTAGTCATGCTCTTCATTATCGTTGGGGAGAGTCTGTACGTTTTTACATATCTCGTTTTATCCAAGATTATTATAAAATAAGTTTTGCTAGCATTCATGCTTTGTTTTGGGTTTTGGCGGGTAACCCTTGGTTTATCTTTGGTGATGTCATTCCTCTAGAAATATGGAACCCCAATAGAAACTACATCACTCAACCTATTAAGTTCATCCACCTTTGGTATGAAATTAAAAATCTGCAAGTAGCAATGTTACCCCCTAACGGTATTGAAACTGCTCTTACTCAACTTAGCCAGCCACTAGGTCAGCTAGTTAAAACTGATATTGTCGAGTCAGATCTTACTGATGTTATTATGGTGCTTTTAAGAGTAAATATCCAACGTCCTATAGCACAAAAAACTGTCATTTTCATCAATGGAACCATGACTACACTTGATTTTGAACCAATGAATCCTCCTGCAGTATACTGTTCAGGATGTAACCGTCTAGCTCATAATTTGGCGAACTGTCCTTTAACTCATAATGGAACTCTTGATGATATCTATTCCCCTAGCAACACTCCTGTGGTTTTGAGTGATGACTCTAGTGAGGACTTCAACTCTCCTAGTAACAACCTAGATTTCTTCGAATCTGCTTATGATATGGCAATCTCCAGTGATGATAGTCCTTCTCCCATCCCAAGCATGCTGGACATACTGCAGGAAACTCGAGCTATGGAGGATCTTGACCACGTTATGGCTCTTTCTAGTGACTCAGATGATTCTTTTCACTCTGCTTTGATCTCGCCATCTTCCATCTTGGGTAAACGATATGATCATCCTTCTCCTGAATCGCCAGAATCACCACCTCGACATCGTATCTTCACAAGAGGAGAATCTTCATCAATGCCGGCTTTGGTTAATCATCCTTCCATTTCTCTGGGCTCGCTCAGCTCTACTGGGCTTTTACAAGATATACCCAACTCAGTTTTAGGGGTTCACTCTAGCCCAGTTTATGAAAATTTTTCGTCTGACCCGGATAGCCCTTTTAAAACCCCTATCGGGTTTAGTAACTCTGACTCTGATCCGGATCTGGTTGATCTGGTTTCTCCTAGCCCGGATTCAGTCCAAATCATTAGGGCCACAATTGCCATTAGAGAAACTATACCTACACCAGCTTTTATAATAACTTTTTCGGACTCTGATTCTGAAACTCAATCCTGCAACACGATTTCTACTACATGTGCAGTAGAATATGATCCTACGGAAATCTCTGAATCTGAATCCATTGAATCGGTGTTTAACCATACTGCATTTGCATCTCATGCATCTCCATCTAGAATCATCAGCATTAATGAGTATGGTTCCAACTTACAACCCTTTGGTACTGTTAACAACAATCAAGATGAAGATACTCAAGTTAGAACTCATACTGATCATTTGGGGACTTTCCAGTCTCAGGAACCACAGGTAACCCTTTTGGATCTTATCACCTTCACTATTTAAGTTCTTTAAAAATTCAATCTTGATTAATTAATCTTTTATGCTTAAATCTTCATTGACAATTCTCTGATATTAGCATAATTAGCATACCTTAGTTTCTTTAACTGAAATTTTAACATTGTGGTAGAGATCCCCCTTATAATTTTAGGAAAACTTCACTTCTGTTAATTAGAGTTACTTTTAACTTAGAATTAGGTTATACTCATTGTCTATAATTATTAAACAGTTAAATTGATCTGGTTTAATTATTGGGTAATTTTAGCATAGTACTGAATTCCAAGAGTAGAAAATTTCTTTTGAGTCAACAAATAGCTAAATTATTTATCATGAACATATTATCATGGAATTGCCAGGGCCTAGGCTCCTCTAAAACTGCTTCTCATCTGAATAAACTTTGCATGAGCCACAAACCGGATTTTTTATTTTTATCAGAAACTAGAAATAACGAAAATAAAACACAACTAACCCTTTCTAATTGTGGTTTTGCTAACTTTCACCTAGTTAATCCAGTAGGGATGTCTAGAGGTCTTGCTCTAGCATGGGCAGATCATCTATCAGTAGATATTCTTAATTCCTCTAGGAGAATGATTCACATCCTAGCTAAGGATAACTCCAAACCAAATTCAGCTGAAACTACAATGTCTTTTGTCTATGGAAACCCTACCAAGAAAGATAGAATAAAAGACTGGTTATTCCTAGAAGAAATGGCAAACCAAATAGCAACTCCATGGGTTATAATAGGAGATCTGAACATAACATTATCGGCTAATGAAAAAAAAGGTGGTAAGCCATTCAATAATCTAGAAGCATTAAAAATAACTTCAATAATAGAAAGTATAGGGCTTGTAGATTTGGGCTATATAGGGCCAATTTTTACTTGGTCAAATAAACAGAAATTTCCTAAAAAGATTCAGGCTCGACTAGACAGAGCTTTAGCAAATGTAGACTGGTTAGCCATCAACTCGAATGCAACAGTAACCCATCTTCCAGCCATTGCATCTGATCATAGCCCAATACTTCTAAACAGTAAGCCTTTTGAAATTTCAAAAGCAACTCCCTATAGATTTTTTAGTCTATGGCTTGAAATTCCAGAAGCCCTAGAAATCATTCAACAATGTTGGGATTCAACCATCAGAGGATCTTCTCAATACATTGTTATAAGTAAATTAAAACTGGTAAAAAAAGACCTCATAAAATGGAACAAAGAAGTATTTGGGATGATACAAACAAACATTAAAAATATCTTAGATAAGATAAATAGACTTCATGCTAGTAATAGTTTAGGAGATAAGGATCAAGAAATAGAAAATAACATAAGTGACCTAGAAATCCTATATGATCAGGAGGAAAAGATATGGAAGGAAAAATGCAAAGATAATCAAATTCAATTTGGGGATAGAAACACTAAATTTTTTCACAGTTGTACGCTTAATAGAAGAAGGAAAATGCGCATAACAGCTATAACTGATGCTAATGGAATAACCCATACCAAACATAAGGATATATCTGAGACTATGACTAACCACTTTAAGAGTATAGCTAATGAACCCTTTAGCTCATCTAATGAGGATTATCTAAATCTTTTTCAGTCGGAAGTTACACATAGTGAAAACAATTTCCTTACAGCCATTCCTTCTAGTTTAGAAATTACTAAAGTAGTTAAAGCTTTAGCTACAGACAAATCTCCAGGTCCTGATGGATTCAATGCCAAGTTCTTCACTCACCAATGGCCATTGATTCAACAGGATGTAACCCTTATGGTTCAACAATTTTTCCAAACAAAATATCTTCTGAAAGAAATCAACACTACTTTCCTAACCTTAATTCCCAAAATAGATAATCCAGTCTCCCCTAGTGACTTTAGACCTATTAGCTTATGTAATACAACTTATAAAATTATATCAAAAATCTTAGCAAACAGATTCAGGCCTATCCTATCTAGAATAATTTCTCCTTTTCAATCTGCTTTCATGAAAAATAGAAGAATAACGGACAATATAGTAATGTCACAGGAACTAATTCACACAATGCATAAATTTAAAAAAAAGAAAAAACTCGTAGGGTTAATGGGATTAAAACTAGATATGAGTAAAGCTTTTGATAGAGTTAGTTGGTCTTATCTCTTGAATATAATGAATAAGTTGGGTTTCTCAGAGGATTGGTGTAACTTAATTAACCAATGCATTAGCACTCCAGCAATAGCGGTCCTTTGCAATGGAGTCGCAGGTGATTTCTTTAACCCTTCTAGAGGAATAAGACAAGGAGACCCCTTGTCGCCTTATCTATTTTTACTCTGTATGGAAGGTCTTACTAGGTTACTGAAACAGGGTGAAAGTCGAGGTTTGATACATGGTATCAAAGTAGCTAGAGAAAGTATCCCTATCTCTCATCTGCTTTTTGCAGATGATTGCATTATTTTCACTCATGCTAGCTTAATAGAAGCTAGGAACCTTCTCAAAATTCTAAACGACTTTTGTGAAGCCTCGGGACAGAACATTAACTTCCAGAAATCAGGAATTTTTTTTAGTAAAAACTTTCCAAATAAATTTGGCAAATTAATAATGAGTATTTTAAAAGTTAGGAAAATAAATTCGGGAGAAACATACCTAGGCACTCCTATGTTCACCTCTGAGTCAAAAATCAAATGTTTTGACTCTATGGTTAAACGCTTCAAAGGAAGACTTCAAAATTGGAAAGGAAGACAACTAACCCAAGCAGCTAGAACAATAGCACTAAAACACACCCTAGAATCAGTACCAATTTATCAAATGGGATGTTTTAAACTCCCAGTGGAAACTACCGACCAACTCATTTCGCTACAGAGGAAATTCTGGTGGGGAAAGAAGGAAGGTAAAAAGGATTTAATCCTAAAAGCTTGGGATGCATTATGCAAACCAACTAATCTAGGAGGTCTAGGATTTAGAGATCTAAAGGCCAATAATAAAGCCCAGCTAGGAAGATTAGCTTGGAATCTGGTTTCTAACCCAGAAGCGCCGTGGGCAATTATGCTGAAAAATAAATACTTCAGAAACGCGTCTCACCCTCTAGATGATAAGATCAACAAAACTGGCTCTTGGATGTGGATATGCATTCAAAAAGGTCTGAGTTACATCAAGCCTTACTGTTTTTGGGAAATAGGAAACGGTAACTTGACCAAAATTAGGAATGATAGGTGGATTCCAGGTATTTATCCTGTTAATGAATCTTCTTTAAGCACAGACCTAATATATGTCAAAGACCTAATCGATCAGTCAACACAAACTTGGAATGCTAACCTAATTAGAAATTCCTTTGATAGAATGACTGCTGATGCAATCATAAGCTTAGCTACTAACCATAATAGTAGAGATACTCCCAGATGGATGTTAGAAACAGATGGAAATTTCTCAACTAAATCCCTATATAATGCTTTAACCAACTTCACAGTTATTCAAAACTCCCATTGGGATAAGTTGTGGGCCATCCAAACAGCCCCTAGAGCTAGGAATTTTGCATATAAGTGTATGCAAAATATGGTATCTTGTGCGGCTGTTATATCCAAATTCATTGATGTACCAAACATATGTCATATGTGTTTAGGAGGTAATGAATCTTTAGAACATATGTTGATAGAATGCCACTTTGCAAGAGCAACTTGGTTTGCCTCTGGTTTTAGTCCTTTCCCTCAGGGAATAGATACTCCAACTATGAAAGAATGGATTATCAGTTGGGAGAATGAACCAGCAGGATGGATTTCAAATCAAGGATCTTGGGGTAGTTTCTGTGCTGCTATGATTTGGCACATTTGGAAGGCAAGATGTGATAAGGTTTATAAGGGTCAAGACCAATCTCCCATGATTGTGATGAAAAGGGCAGTAAAATTTTGGATAGATAATAATAGACCTAAAAGAAATTTAACTAGAGAGCAACAAACCTTGGATAGGAATGTTCAGACAACTTGGTTAGCACCAAGTGAAATGGGAATTAAAATTAACTTGGCTGTTAAATGGAAACCAGGAAACCAATCCATCTGTTATGCACTAATTGCTAGAGATTCAAATGGTTATTGCAGGGAAGTGAGAGCTCAGACTATGGCAGCCCTCAGCAGGGATGAAGGGGAGATCATTGCAGTCACTGCGGCACTCAATTGGGGAATGGAATTCACTGAAGCTAATATAGAAATTGAGGGCCAAAGCAAAGCTATTCAGGGAATAATTAAAGGAGAAACAAGCGGAAAGCGGTGGCAAACAAGATCTCTGTGGAACAATACAGGGAAACTGGTCCTTGAGAGTTTAAGGCAAAGTAAAGTGTGTGTTTTTAATTTAATTTCCAAGAAGGCAAATCAGAGTGCACTAGATTTAGTTCAAAAGCTGCATGCTAATGAAAACATACAAATGAGACAATCACCTCCATGTTTTCTTTTTGATGTAATATCTAATGAGGCACGCCTCAATCTCGCAAGGCGAGAACAACTCTATGTTTCTTTTGCTTAGTTCTATATTAAGGTTTTATTATCAAAAAAAAAAAGTTTAAAAAAAAAAATAGCCCTTGCATTTGAAATGACGATACTACCCATAATGCGAGTAAAACAGTTTATAGCTCTCTTTTGTATACATGCATCTTCCACAACTCATTCTTCAACAAAATTTTCTCAAAGGAAAAAACCAACGTTTCTATGTTTTTGATTGTTTTACAAGCTTGATTAGATACCAAAAAGCATGAGTTACTCAGGTGGGTATACAGTAGAAGTAACTAGTTTGTCTCCTAATGCTACAGAGAAGGATGTCCGTAAGTTCTTTGCCTTCTCCGGAAAAATTGAACAAGTTGAGATTGTTAGGTACTACCGAAACTCTTAATTTGTTAATTGATGAAATACATACTAAACCTTTTTCCATTCGTCCAGTATGTGATGGGTTTGGTAATAATCATGGTATTAGGTGTGGATACTCCAAGTCCATTAGGGTCTAATGGGTCTGACATATATTGTGTTAGGTTTACCCAGTTGGGCTTGGGTTTAAGTGTCTTGGGTGTTCAAGGGATAAAGAGTGGCAATTGTGTTAATAAATGGTTAAGAGGACACATGGCATTCAAGGAAGGAAGGGGATTCTATATAAATAGGGGTCTAAAGAGATCATGGGGGGAGGTTCTTTTGGAAAGAGAGAGAAATTGGACTACACTTCTGAGAGAGAGGGAGAGAGCAAGAGAAATGAGGTGAATCGGGCTACTACCTCTGTGACTCGGATCGGATCAGCAATCTTACCCTATTCACAGTTGGCGACCACACCGGGAGACTGATTTCGAGTCCAGCGGAATGCAGCCAGCGCGAGAAGCAATGAACGCGTCGCAAAAGAAAGCGGAGCGAGTCCCCATACCAGGCGAGGATTTCGTCTTGGTAGAGAATGAACCAACAGAAAACGATACTGACGACGCGCAAAGGATTGAAAAGGTATCTGTAGGAATCGTAGATGCGCCAGCAACATCAGCGCAGGAAAGTAAAGAAGTTGCTCCGTTTTCCATTGTTGACGCACATGACGCAAGTCTGGATGAAATGCGGCGAGAGTTTGCAGCACAGGCGACAAGGCAACAACAGTTGATGATACTGATCAGACAGAAGGAGGGCGCGTCCCCACAAGAGGATGCCGGTCCGGTGAACGGAACTTTTGATGAAGCAAATATGGCCGGAATTGTTCCCGGGAAAGTAAAGCGCGCGGCCACAAAGGAATTTCAGCGAGAAATGGAGAGTCCTAGCGCACCAACTGGGAAGATCTCGGAAGAGGATTTAGCCAGGTATATTGAAGAGCACTACCGGGTAGTAAAGCAAGACCACAGGTATAGTTCTCTAGGCCCCCCTTATACAAAAGAAGTGGTCGCGTACAAGTTCCCGTCTGATTACACGTCACCTAAATTCAAAGTATACACGGGGCAAGGGATCGCGCGGGAACATTTGGATCGCTTCCTTTTGGCAATGAACCAGCACGCAAAAGACGAAAATTTATGCTTGAAGGAGTTTTCAAAATCCTTGTCCGACATCGCATACACCTGGTATGACTACTTAAAACCAGGGAGTATAGCAACATGGGAGGAGATGGCGCGCCTATTCCTCAAAAAATTCTTCTCTGCAAAAAGGCGAGTAACATCGGTTGATCTAGCGCGAACGACAATGGGGATCGACGAAGATCCTATGAAGTACATTACGAGGTTTCGAAGCCACGCACTTGAGTTAAGCGAGGATGTGCCGGAAGATAGACTGGTTGAAATCTACGTTGGAAAGATGACTGCTACCTGCGTTTCGCCTTATCCAGTTTTCAGTTCCAAACATTTGTGGAGTTGGAAGAAGCAACGTCGCGGTTATCAGATTGCCTTGGGATCTTTCAGCAAGCGGAAATGGAGCAGACATGGTACAATTCTGTTAACTCACTAAGCGCGGCAGTTACTAGCAGTGGACCCGCGCCAGGAAACAAGCGTCAAGCGCTTTTCCAGCCATACCAAGGCGCAGCACCATCAGGAGCGCGAGGAGGAAACAATTCCAACAGTCAGCGCCCCATCCCAGCGCCCGTACCATGCACTAAGGAGCAGATCGAGAACCTGGTTGACCAGTGGGCCGCTAATGGAGAGATCAACTTGCCACCCGCCGTTGTGGATATAAATACAGTTAACAAAGCGCATGAACGATACTGCCACTTCCACAGAAGGGTGAATCACTCGACCCTCGACTGCTACGGTGTACGAAATGCGTTTTGGAGGAAAGAGAGAGCGGGGGAAATAGACCTTGGGCGACAACAAATAGACAAGGACCCCTTGCCCAAACACAATGTTATGATGATCTCCCATGACCCTAGAGACGAAGAATGGGCGCCGTTTGAAGATTCCAAGGAAGAAGCATGTGAACTATCTGGCGGAAAGAAGGATTTTGAGGGAACGAATAGCATCGCCTTCCAGTTTTCAAAAACCATCATCGCACAGCAGTTCTTTGATTCCCTTGGATTTAGCGAAAACCAGATTAGAGAGGCGTCTCAGGCAATCGCCGCTATAGCTGCAGGTCATCAGGCGCTATCAAAAGGAAGAATTACTTTCGACGACAGTGATATATGCATCCCCGGGGAGCACTTGCGTCCGTTGTATCTCACCGCGACCGTCAACAAGCAGCAATTAAAAAGAGTATTCATCGATGGAGGAGCGTCCTTGAACATTGTTTCGGTACATACCTTGGAATTACTGGGTGTACCAAGGGAGGAAATTAGAGAGCGAAAAACAATGGTATGCGATTTTGGAGGTCATACCCAAGAGGCAATCGGAGTGATATGTCTCACTATGTCCATTGGGCCGATTAAAGCATCAATGCCCTTCCATGTTTTGAATGACCACACCTCATTTCACCTGCTCCTAGGGCGCAAATGGATACGTGATCATCACGTCGTGGCGTCCACTTACCACCAGTGTATTAAAACTACCATTGGAGGAAAGGAATACAGGATACCCGCCATAACCCTTTCGGGCCCGAGGAGGCGTACATGGTGGAAGCCGTCTTTTATCAACCAGCGGAACAGAGTGAGGCGGCGGTGATAGGTTTATCTCGGACGATCCCCTTACCAAAGTGGGAAGAGGGTGATAAGGTCCCAGTCTTTAATCCTGCTCGTTTAGTAATACCCAAAGAAAAGAGGAAGGTTGAAGAAAAACCATCCGTGTTCAGCACCGAAAAGTTAGGGGCGCTAGTAAGTGTCAAAAGGTCCAAATCTGAGCTGGAGCCTCGTTTCCATCGCTTTCCCACTCAGAGTGGGGGATACGTCTACAGATTATAGCAATCAACGGGGATGTTGCCGCCCGATCAATTATGCAAAGCATCTACAAGCCAAGCGACACCATCTCCCCACGAAGAAGAAGAAATAACGGCGGAGTCATTACCAGTGGAAGAACCCATAGAAATACCATCTCTGGACGAGGTGGAAGAAGTAAATATTGGTGATAACGAGGAGCGACTAATCAAGATCAGCGAGTCTCTCGGAGAGGAAGAACGGAAAAGAATGATCAAATTATTTAAAGAATATAAAGATTTATTTGCCTATACGTACAGCGAAATGCCGGGCTTGGACGCGGAATTGGTCGCCCATTCTTTAGATACCGTGCCACACGCTCGCCCTATAAAACAAAGAAGCCGCACCTTCCACAAGGATGTTGCATTAGCCATAAAGGAAGAGATTGAGCGATTAATGGCAGCAAAATTTATCAAACCAATAAAGAACGCGCCATGGTTAGCCAACATTGTACCAGTGATGAAGAAGAACGGAAAGATCCGCTGTTGCGTCGACTACAGAGATTTAAATAAAGCTTGTCCGAAAGATGAATTCCCCGTGCTGAACGTTGATATGCTAGTGGACGCGACTAGTAACCACCAAATGTTTTCATTTATGGATGGTTACAGTGGCTACAATCAGATCAAGATGAATACAGTAGACGCGCACAAAACGACATTCCAAACACCCTTTGGATGCTTCTATTACGTGGTGATGCCCTTCAGATTAAATAACGCGGGAGCGACTTACCAACGAGCCATGGTCTCTATTTTTCATGATTTGATCCATAGGCAAGTTGAAGTGTACGTTGACGATATCGTGGTGAAATCCCAAAAGAGAGAAGATCACATTGATCATTTACGCATGGTATTCGAGCACTGCAGAAAGTACAAACTCAAGATGAACCCTCTAAAGTGCGCTTTCGGAGTCACATCAGGCAAATTCTTAGGCTTCGTGGTTACTAGCACGGGAATCCAGGTGGGCCCAGGAAAGGCGCAGGCAATACTCAGCATGGACAGCCCCACCAATACGCATGAACTTCAAAGCTTTCTGGGGAGGATATCATATATTCGAAGGTTTATACCTGTCCTCGCCCAGATAATGGCTGCTTTTACCCCGCTTTTAAAGAAAGGGCGCGCGTTCCAGTGGGGAGACATTCAACAGACCGTTTTTGAAAATATAAAGCGATGTTTAACTTGCCCGCGAGTCCTTCGACCACCAATACCAGGCGAGCGCCTACATCTTTATTTGGCATATACATCCGAAGCTGTAGGAGCGCTTCTCGCCCAAGATTTAGGGAATGACCAGCTCTTTCCTATATATTACGTGAGCCGCGTGTGGAAAGATGCTGAAGTAAGATACCCCCGAATAGAACAAGCGTGCCTGGCTTTAATCTACGCAGCTCAAAGTTAAGACCGTACCTACTGGCACATCAAACCGTGGTGGTTGCTGCGGCAAACCCTATGGTCTATTTGGCTGAGCGACCCTACCTGACCGGTCGAACCGCGCGATGGTCTCTCGAGCTGTCGGAATTTGGGTTGCATTACCAAAGACCGCGAGGCGTCAGGGGCCAAGCGATTGCAGAACTTTTAGCCGCATTCCCAGGAAGCGACGAGGCTGATATCCATGATGATATCCCTAGGGAAGTGGCCGAACTCGAAGAAGAAGATACGCGGACATGTACTTTGAAGGGTCGTCATACGGAACACCGGAAAAGGAGTTGTTATCATTCACTTTTAAGCTGGATTTTGCCTGTAGTAATAACATGGCTGAATACGAGGCATTCTTAATAGGACTCAAGCTGGCAGAGCGGATGGAGCTTCACCGACTCCACGTGCACGATGATTCAAAATTAGTCACGAGCCAAGCAGGAGGGGAATTTCACGTCAAAGAAGAACGTCTAGCGCCTTACCGTGCGGAAGCGCAGGAACAGATGGCTAAGTTTACTCACATAGAGCTGGGGCACACGGGAAGAGCCATGAACAGACACGCTGATGCTTTGGCAACACTAGCGGCAAAAATTAACTTGAATGGCAAAGATGAAGGCTCGATTACTATACATAGGCAAGAGCTTCCTAGCACATGGCTACGAGGGATGGAATTCGAAGAAGAAAATGACTGGAGAAAAGGAATCATGAGGGATCTAGAAAGCCAAAAGAAGAGAGGTCAATCTTGTTAAAAAAACTGAAATCCTTTGTGATTATCAAAGGGCAGCTATATTACCGAATGGCGGGTGGAGCCCTAGCACGATGCGTAGGGAATCAAGAAGCAACAGGCCTCTTAAACAAAGTCCATTGTGAAACCTGCGGACACTCGGGAGTAATTCCATTATACAGACGACTGCAAAGGAAAGGGTATTACTGGACTGAAATGGCGACACAGGCCGCGACTCTACAGAACAATTGCCCGGAATGTCAGTCGCCACCACAACCATCGGAGGTCTGTACAGTTGAAGAGCTGGACTGGAGGCAGCCATACATTAACTACTTAAGGAACGGGTTACTCCCAGGCGACGATGTGGACGCCTTGATAATAAAGAAGAAGGCGGCGAGTTTCTTCATCAACGATGGAGTATTGTATAGGAGGAGCTTTAACAACGGAGCTCTAAGATGCCTGAGTAAAGAAGAGGCGCAGCTAGTGATGACCAAAGCACACGAAATGGAACATCAGGGAAAGCGCAAATTATTCATACAAATTCATGAAGGAGGATACTACTGGCCCACCATGGAGGCTGATACTGCAGATTTCGTAAGAAAATGCAACGTCTGCCAGCTCCATGGAAATGTCATTCAAGCGCCGCACAAAGAATTACATAGTGTAGTTGCCCCGTGGCCCTTCCACAGTTGGGGTCTGGATCTAATTGGTCCTATAAATCCTCTATCCTCAGGGAGGCACAAATACATAATCACAGCCACGGAATACTCAACCAAGTGGGTAGAAGCAGCGCCTCTGCGGAATTACGAAGGAGAAACCATTGCGGCGTTCATCAAAGAATACATCATCTGTCGGTTCGGCGCGCCTATGATCATTCGCTCAGACAATGGTACTTCCTTTATCAACCAGAAGGTGGCTAATCTACTAGCCAAATATCATATAAAGCAGCACGCGTCGACTGAATACTACCCACAAGGAAACGGATTGGCAGAGTCCACTAACAAAACGTTACTAAGGATTCTGAGCAAAACCGTCCACGACCATCACAGAAGCTGGCACGAGCAGCTGCCCCTAGCGCTATGGGCTTACAGAATCTCCAAGCGGAGTTCAACATGGGCATCTCCTTATTCCTTAGTATATGGGGAGGATGCCATCTTTCCAGCAGAAGTGGCGGTACCATCAGCTAGAGTAGCAATGGCTAGCCACACAGAACCAGACGATGTAAGCAGAATCGCGCATCTTGACGCGCTTGCAGAACGTAGGGCAAGGGCGGAACATTTCGCTAAAACATACAGAGCCACCAAAGCGCGTTATTACAACAAAAAGGTAATACCGCGCTCTTTCGAGGTTGGTGATATTGTGTTAAAAATCGCAAAGCACGTGCAGCGAAAGGCAAAAGCTGGGAAATTTGCAGCAAATTGGCGCGGACCTTACATAGTGCGAAAAATCGCAGAAAGCGGCTACTACTACCTCAACCACATGAGCGGCAGGGAGATCGATACTCCGATCAATGGTAAATGGATCAAGTTATACTATGCATAAGCGGATAAAGCCAGAGGTTAAGGGCAGTCGCTCTACCTGTTTATTGTTATTTATCTCACTATATGTAAACCTGTTAACTAAAAAACCCGGGGGGGGGGGGCAAAGAAAAACAATATGCCCTACCCATTTTTTCTATAGTCTATTCTTGGTCTTACGGGCACCGAAAACCCAACAGGAGCGCACTAAACACGCTGCCTCAGGAGCGCACTGAACATGCTTCCTTTTATAACAAAAATCGATTTAACACAAGGGCACTGATCACCCTGGTCGATTGGGCACCGAAAACCCATAAGGAGCGCACTGAACACGCTGCCTCGGAAGCGCACTGAACACGCTTCCTTTTATTGGAACACGCTCGGTGGTGCGCCTGATACGCGGCCACTCTAAGACAGGCGTTATACCAACTGATTATTCTGTGCTATTTATCAAACTATCGGAACATGCTCGGAGGGTCGCCCAAAACGCGCCCTACCAGTAAAAAAAAATAATAATAACATGCCCTATACAAACGCTTTGACGCATCTCATCTATGCAAAAATCAAATTAATTTTATCATAGGCCTACGCGCCTTTTTACTAGCCTCGAAGCAGCATATAAGGGAACTTCTATCCTCCTTGGACATTATCTTAGCCAACACAAAACACATCAACAACACTAGCCCACGAGGCACATATACAAGGATTTCTTTTTCAAAAATAGATAACATAAACAAAAGCATCCATAACAAATCTCGCCTCTCTGTTACATTACTAAACCAACATAAAGAAAATCAGCTCACTACAGAAGAGCATACCCTCACAAGTATAAGGAATACTACAGCTTATATCAGGCATTGGCCAATTTGGCCAGCTCGACCTCACATTCAGCAATGCGCTTTTCGACAAAATCAACAGAATCCCGTGCATATCGCACATAATCTTCGTCTTTGGAAAGCTGTTGCACGAGGTCGTTATAGCGATGACGCGCTTTACCCCGTAAAATCGAATCTGCATTCGCACGACGAAGTAATAGCGATACGTATATTTTTACATCGCTGCTCATGAGAGTGGAGCAAACCTCTGGTCTCTGAGAGAACATCACGCAAGCGCTTGGCCTCTTTCTCCAGATTGGCACGGACCAGTGCGCCAGGAGTAGCAGGGAGAGCTAATACCCACAAACCATCCAAAGATGCCATGTTGACTGATTTAAATGAAGCACAATGACAAAACTCAAACGCTTTTATACTGACAAATCAACACATTTAATGCAAAGGAAGCCGCCTCGGGCATGAATGACACGTGTTTAACAAAAACGCATTTCCATTAATTAAAACAAGCCATACACGACATCTACATATGTTTTCTTTTTCAAAAAAGAGGGGGGGAAGGAGAATTTCAAGCTCTACGCCTATCTCATATACATATTAAACCAAAGGCATGATCGCGCCTACAGCTATGGCACGCTTACATCGTTCGAGTTCCTCATCCACGTCCTTAACACAACGCTCTGCCTCCAAGAGGCTACTAAGAGCGCTAGTACGACGACCATGAGTCTTATCCATCCGCCGACGGAGCCCCGCCTCATTATGGGAACCAAACTGAGCATCAGGAGCATGACCTGCGACACAAGCGGCCTCCCACTCAGCGTGATGCTCATTCCAAATCTGTTGAAGAGCTTCATAATCTTCTCGTCTATGCGTAACCAACAGTTCCATTTCCTCCTTGACTGCTTCCAGTCGCCCAATCTCACGCTCCATATCTAAAGGAGTAGACATCGACGGCGCTGAGGACAAGGTAACAAAATAGCCGCGTAAACGGAAGGCCATCTTAGATGGTTTGCAAGCAAGGAAAGAGAAAAGAGAATGAGATAAAAGGAAACTTTTTTTTTTAAAAAAAAAGAAGAAGGAACACATATATATATACACTCAAAAGACCAACATCCAACAGTTACATTTATTAGTGCATGGAAATCGAAACGACAACCCCATTGGCCACAAAATACCCCTTCTAGACGCTTCGACTCCGAAACAAATGGGACAAAACAAAAACCCGGGCTAACGACACATTTATTATGCGCAAAGCACGAGAGACGTCATACAAACTCAAAGTGGAAAACACCCGTCGCGCCCTACAATTCCGAAGGCGCTCCAAGGTAATTTCATCAGGCTCGCGACCGGATAGTCTCATCCCCTCCACCAAGGAGTTCATTTCGGCAAACTCAAGACAGGAATCATCTGATACCTTCCCAAAATAAGCGACCACTATAGGCAAAACAAAGCTCGCCCTACGCAAACGGCGAATTTCATCAACAACCTCCTCTCGAGATAGCGCCATTGTCTACAAAAAAAAAAAAAAATGGGAGAATACACACAACCAAATAAACTGGAAACAAAACACACATTCCACCTATTTATACAAGATCAAGTCATTAATACAGGCATTTAAAGACCAAACACGAAAACCAATATCAATAATCCAAACAACAAATACCCCACCCCCCCCCCCCCCCCCCCACCCCGGGGGGGGCCAATTCTCACACGCTCAATGAAAAATAAAAAGGAAAACGTAGACTTCACGATTCGGCTTCAAGATCAGCCAACTCTTTCTGCTTCACTTCCAGCTCCTGGTTGACCTGCGCAACTTCCTGTTCTAACCCGCCAAAGGCATCAGTAACATTACTGAATTTCAGGGCAATCTTCCTTTGCTCCTCAGTCTTGGCCCCGACTTCAGTCATCAACTGCTCTTTTTCCTGAACCAATTGCTCGATCTCGGCCGATAGCTTCGAGGCTCTGGGATCAGGTTGAGACCTTGCTTTCTTTAGCAGCTCTTGCAGCCAGGTGACGTTGAGCTGCATATATTCTGCAATTGAAAGGATCCTTCCCCACTCTGTCATCTGATCCTCAGAGGGTGGATCCCGCTCAGCTCCATAAAGACCGATCGCCACGACCAATAGATCGCGGACCATTTTCACTTGCACCGCCGCCCCGAGACAACCTGCCATCGTTGGAGGCACGAGATGGCCATGACGCCTCAGGATTTTGGTATAAATGCTCACGTGCATTGAAGGGACCCAAAACCCATGGACGAGGTCGAAAGCCTCTTTTTCAAAACCAATCTCTGAACGATCGAAGACTCGGTCGAACTGAGGAAGAACTGTAGAATTACGTGTTGTGCCGCTAGGAGAGGAACGAGTCGTGTTAACGGAAGAAGAGCGAGCTGTATTAATCACTGGTGAACGAGCTGTCACAACAGTAGGCGAGCCTAACACTGCAGCGGCCGAGGGCCGGTTGACGATCTTGTTATTTCTAGGAGGCAAAGAATTCCTCATACGTTTCTCGCTACCCGCACTATCAGTCTCTTTGTTCACGCGCTTTCCCATATCCGTTTCCTATCAGAAAGAAAAGGTGAGCAACACCGGTTTAACAAGCAAAAGTGATACAACACTCAAAACGAGCCGACATGACTCACCTGCTCGGAGGGTACCGAAGTCGCTTCTTCCTCAACGTCTGTGTCACCCGCTTGCTCGTCTGAGTAACCACCTCCGAAGGAACCTAGAGCAGAAATATACACAAGCCCAAAACTCTCTCAATAAGCAGAGAAATGAAACAGACGCAAGAGCCTTTATATAGACTTTTTCTTTCAAAAAGGGAGGGTTTACATGCAGCCCACGTGTAAAATTTAATACGTACCTGGATCAGACAGTACCAAAACAGAAGAAGATGGGCCCACTTGATGCTCTCTCCCTGACATCGATGAACTGAAAGATTCCAAAATGACAGACGGAGAATTCAGAGGGTTGACCCCACCGCGTTTGACGGTACAAACCAAAGGTTGCAAACGAGTCAACTTCATCACATCAGCCAGTTTGGGACCAGCGCCTTTGTTACGACGTTCGAGTTCCCTCACAAACTCTGGGTTACTCGAGCGAGCAGGAGTTTGCACGGACGCGGCACGTTTCCTTTTTGAGGAAGCTACCGAGCGCGCCTGTTTAGTATAAGACTTGTTAGAACAAGAGGACATACAGCGAGGAATGGGGACTACACCCGCTTCCCAGTTTCGCTTATCAGTCAAAGCCTTCTCACGCCACTCATGCTCGGGCATATTAAGCCACTCCTCCAGAGACCGCTTTCGCGGCCCCGAATCATGAGTGTCGTCAGGCTACGCGCAAACGAAGGAAAAAAGCCTAAGTAAATGCAAGATCCAAAGAAGGGAGTGCATGTAAAGGAAAAAATAATACAGACATCAAATCAAAACGCAAAAAGGAAGCTCACTCACCCCAGCACCTTTTCCCAACACAGTATTAGGCGCTGAAGGGGATGGTTTGGGAGTCCTGATCGCCCGCGATCGCCCTTGTCCGCCAGCAACTTTCGGGGAGGGAAGGGGGACTTTCTTCTTCGACTTATGCTTCACAACCGTGTCGGGATCCAAAGGAAGAGGACCCCAAGCGGTCGTAGAAGAAATACGAGCGCGACCCTTGTTCCCAGGCACCAGCCTCAGAGGCTCTCCTATGCTCTTTTCAAGCACGAAACGGCCAGTGTGATGCATCTCATAAAGCTCATTATCATCCGGCTCATGGTAATAGACAGGAGCAGTAACCAAAAAATTCATCACACGAGTCAATAGCTCTTCCCAATACAAATACCAATCTGCGGACACACGGAGGGAATGATTCCCTGGGAATCTCTAGTAGGTCGAGGATAATGAATAATAAAGGGGACTAGACGGCAGCGAAGCACGCCTCCATCAGAATTGATAAATCTGTCATAACAAACTTCCATCGCGGCGTCATCCAGGATAAGAGGGCGTAAGGGAAGTGGAGGAACCCCCTGATCAAAACCTGCTTGGCGGACAACCCGATCAAAATTGTAAGCCTCAATAGAGAACGCGCCCATACAAAAACCCGGAAGATAGCCAGATGTAACCGACAGAACAAAGTCCACCTCGCCACCATGGTTCACTTTTCGAGAATCAAGGATCTCCTCTTCATCCGAGTAAAAGGTGTAAGGAGTATGCCCGACACGACCATCAGTGTATGGAGAAAAACAAAACTTACTCCCGACGTCCATGTAGTGGGAGATACTGTCGAGAGACTTAGGCGATTTACGCTTGAAGAGACGAGCGCGTGGGTAAGTGTACACCATGGGATCTTGATAGACCTCCCCGTCCTCGTTGACCCGTTCCTCGACACCATGAATATTGAGCGTCGGCACTGTTGGGCTGTACCCTGGAAAACGATCCCAGGACCACATCTGCAGGAAGCTAGCGGGTACAAAAGTCTCGACAGTATGTACGTTGGCGGCCCTCTAGATATCAATCGAAAGCAAGTCTAAATGATGGTAAAGTCCACCCAAGAACATAGGAGCCAGCGGAAAAGACACACCGCGCGCCATAAGAACAACCATTGACATGAGCTCTTCTTTGATCCTTGATTCCCGCACTGAACTCAAAGATATCATGACTCAGCCAGAAGAGAAGAAACGCGGCCAGTTGCACCGTCTCTGAATGCTCGCCATAGTCCGGACTTTCCCAACGGCCCTCCACCATTCTTGGCGCCCAATACTTCACGAACAAGGGGTAGGAAGAGCGTCTCTTTTTTGCTTGCTTTGAAGTAGTCGCCTCGGCGCCATCTCCCTCTAGAAAGGCACAGAACGAATTCATGCTTGAGTGTACACAAAGAAAACGCTTGAAAAGAGTCAAGGGCAAGTCGGCGAAAATATTACCTCGGGCGCTTTCATGGCCATTGCTCCCGTCCGCGTCGTCATCTTGAGCGCCTTCGATTTCCTTGCCTTTTCCTGGATTATCCCCGGCACCCTCGGTAGGAACATCCTTCGCCAAATCTTTATATTTCTTCAATATGGAAACCAAGTCCCAGTCCTCGTCGCGCATACATCCTGGAACAGCCGACTGATGCCAATAGCAGGTACCATGGACGGGTAACAAAGCGAAGGCGATTACATCCTCAAGAGTGATAGTCGCCTCTCCCCAAGCAAAAAGGAAGGTATGCAATAGGGAAACCCAACGCGTAACTAGTTTAGTCAAATCGCCGCTGCTACGATTACATGAGCGGCACTTGGATGCTTTGATGGCATCAAGAACGCCAATTTCCCTTAGAGTACGAGCATGAGATTCATGATTCTCGATGAAATCAACCCACGGAAACCAGCCATCTTGGGTTTTGCGGTGGATTTATAAACAATATTTGGAAGCTCGTAGTCGTCGCGGTTTATAGCCAGGCGAGGAACTTGTTCGTAAGGAGGGAATGACCATTCAGTGGTTTCTGAGTTCA
The DNA here is from genome assembly GCA_023529015.1 of Papaver nudicaule. Classification (NCBI taxonomy): domain Eukaryota; kingdom Viridiplantae; phylum Streptophyta; class Magnoliopsida; order Ranunculales; family Papaveraceae; genus Papaver; species Papaver nudicaule. The sequence goes on from JAJJMA010334593.1 coordinate 20,809, forward strand.
ACAACCACAGCGGGTCGGCAGGCAGAGGCGGCGGCAGTCGATTCAGAAGGCGCTGGTTAAAGAAGTCGTCAGGGTACTCTGTGCCAGGGAAAGGAACAAAGGCGCTCAGAAGGGAGACGCTCCGGTTGAACAAAGTGTGGGAAAATAAACCGTCCTTCCGATCTGAAGGGGGAAAGACGTGAAGATCGGGATTCTGAGCGCCTCCTTCGTTCGGCGCGGCCTCGACGTTAACCTCGTCCTCATAATTGGGGGCGAATGGGTCATCTTGCAAAGGCTCGTCGTGATCACTCATGAATGCGAAAGGAGATGAGAAGACAATTTTTTAACCAAGGAAAACTTGGCTGAGGGAATAGGGTAAAAGGATATTTATACAGAGGGAAGGAAAGTGTAACCGCCTGCCACCTAGGCCACGACACCAGTAACTTATGAACGTGCGCCGCCACGTAGGCCACGATTCCAGCAGTTACAGAACCGGTCATGGGCGACTGACAGGGGACTTGGGTACCTGTGGGTGACGGTTGACCCGGCGCACTTGCCCGTCCAAACCGTCAGGGGATTAATGTGGATACCCCAAGTCCATTAGGGTCTAATGGGTCTGACATATATTGTGTTAGGTTTATCCAGTTGGGCTTGGGTTTAAGTGTCTTGGGTGTTAAAGGGATAAAGAGTGGCAATTGTGTTAATAAATGGTTAAGAGGACACATGGCATTCAAGGAAGGAAGGGGATTCTATATAAATAGGGGTCTAAAGGGATTATGGGGGGAGGTTCTTTTGGAAAGAGAGAGAAATTGGACTACACTTCTGAGAGAGAGGGAGAGAGCAAGAGAAATGAGGTGAATCGGGCTACTACCTCTGTGACTCGGATCGGATCAACAAACGCTATTCACATTAGGCTCAGCTTCCATTTAGAAAATATCACTACTATGTTAGATTTCTCTAATCTTTATGTCTATTTTCTGGGAGAATACAGGTCCGGAGAATATGCCTGCACTCAGGGACGTCTTATAGTTTTGGGATACTCTAGGCGAACTCACAATTTGGGGCCTTTGAATAGGTGAAATTTTTTCCGCTTTAGCAAAAGATTGTTTAAACCCAATGTACATTGGAAAGGAAAAAGTTATGTATGAATAGACACATTTAAATAGCAGGAAAAAAATCCTTAAAAGATCTAATACTTTGATACAATGGTGGACACAAATAAAATTCTCTGCAGTTAAAACATTGAGGAATCGTGGCCGAAGGCCGCCCAAAATTTTGAGGTAAGTTTTACAAATAGTGCAACCATATGAGGCTAATTAATTTGAGAATAAAACATTATATGATGTGGAGAGTAACTTTGTTTCTATAAGATTTTATTCGGTGAACTAATTTTAACTTTGAGTTATTTTCATGGTATAGCATGAAATAACTTACAGCACAGTGGCTCTTGTCTTAGTTAGCAAAACATGAGGTCCAAAGGTTGACTCCCTTCCTCTCCTTTTTTTCTCACGCAAACTTTAAGGAATTGGTAGGCCTGAATATTCCCTAACTAAGAAGGCCTAACCAAAGGTTGACTCCCTTCCTCTCCTTTTTTTCTCACGCAAACTTTAAGGAATTGGCAGGCCTGAATATTCCCTAACTAAGAAGGCCTAAAACACCCGGACCAACTATTTTGGGCCCAAAAATTTGGGACCCTAGGCGGCCGCCTAGATGGCCTAGTCCTTAAGACGGCCCTGCCTCCACTGCCTATATGTAACATTCAAGGATCCACATTCTCTGGAGATTACTGTGTTACTGAGTGTAAGTTAGACCTATCTTTCGTTTTACCATTTAATTGGTGTTTTCATTTGTTCATATCTTTTTTTTATTTTCCATTGGAATTCAGGGTGCTAGAATTATAGATCAACGTGTATGCATAACGCCTTGGGGGTACACGGACCAGTTGGAATTTTGGATTAGACCTAGCTACTTGGAAAATTGATGATGAAACTGTTTCGAAAGTGGTGAAACAGATATGGTGCGAGTTCAAATCCTCGATCGGTTCATCACCTTCTACCGAACTAAGATGTTTTTGGTATTTTTATACATCTTTGATTTTTATTGTCAAGATTGTTTCCAATATTAAATTTCATTTCCAACATATTATCATCTTTTTTGGAAAATCTATTTTTGGAAACAAAATATTTCTGAAAATATCCTCCATATTTTTCAATAACTAATGCTCACGTTCAACACATACGTGAATATATATTGTTGACCCAATTATATGTCGAAAGAGTCAACACTTCTATTTTTTTAATATTCGGTACTATGATGGTACTGTCATCATTATTAATTGATTTATATAGTAATCAATATTTTAACCTGGCAAATTTGGGGGCGAGCCAGTTTTTAATGGGGGCGAAGGCGAATCCAAAATAGGGTCACAATGAAGTAATCTCAAAAACCCCTTAAACACCATAATTAGGATTAGAGATTGTAATTGGGATTAGCAAATAAATTATTGATTATCAAAAATATTAGATTGTTAATTAGAAAATCATCCTAAGACTAGATAGTTAGCCATTATCACCACCACCTCCATTATAACCACCACCATCTCCATTTCCACCACCACTGCCGCCTCCAATTCCACCCCCCACCACCGCCACCATTTGTCGATTTGTTTTCGAAAATGTTCAAACATGATCCTCAAAGATCAAAACAGTTATGGGAAGACTCACTTCAATGTTAAATTTGTCGAAAATCAACTCAACCCAATTGCTTCGTCCCAGAATCGTCAAAGAAATGACATAATATTGTGACGATTCTCCAAAACTCGTCAAGGTTTAATGATGGTCTATGACGACCCAGCGTGTAGAGATGAACAATCGTCAAGTTTTTTGAAGTTCCATGACGATTTAAGAAGTAGATCTAAAATGCCCGAAAATACTGCTTGCTAAATCGTCACACTATGTAATAACACCTTGACAATTTATCTTTGAGAAGAATCACCCCTCTGCCAAGAAAACAAGTTAAATCGTCATACTATGTTATAAGATCTTGACGACTTAGATTTGACAAAAAACAGTTATGCTCAAATCGTCGTGATTTACATCATGACCATGACGAGTTTAGGTGTATTAACAGCTGTTTGGAAACAGGTTGTCGGAATCGTCGTGGTTTGAACATAAACCATGACGAATTTCTGATTTTTTCTTTGAGTTTCCAAACAATTTAGACATGTAAACTAACACAAATGAATCAAACAAAGTACGATTTACCATTGTCAGCAACAAACCGTTAAAAACAAAAAAAACCATTGTCAACCTAGGAAACGAAAAATGTATCAAACACACCAAACCGACATAATATTCTTTCACCTACTAAAACCAAAGTGCGAAACGAAAAAACTAAACCATGTCATTGTTGCCCCCATCGGCTTCACCTTCACCTTCACCTTCACCACGACCACGACCACGACCACGCCCACGGCCACGACCACGACCTCGTCTAGAAGTTTCTCCTGTCTCTTGAGTGTCACTGGTTTCAATATGACGACTCTTCGTTTTGCGTCGTAATTCCTCAAACATGTGCTCCGCCTCAGGCATATTGATGTGCCTAATGTGTTGATTATGTTGGTTCAGTTCAACTTCGGTCAACCCCTTTCCTTTATCCGATCTCAAACACAACCAGTTGAGGACATCTTTCAACCGCTCCTTCTATTATCATAAAAAAAAACATGAGTTAGATGTTTGAGTAATCTAAGTGTGAATCTTAAACAACTCAATTACGAAATGTATACTTACGCATAACTTGTACAACGAAGAATCATCATGGACGGTATTACGCCCACGTCCACCACGGCCACGAGGGACTCTGACTTCCCCTTCCCCACGTATCACTTTGGCATGCGTGAATGCAAGGTACCAATGCATGTATTCTTTTGTGCTCTCATGTCCAAGCACCACCATGCATTCCGGATCCCATAAAACGTCTATCAAATTATCCGTCCATGCATTCCAATGTTTGTAAGAGGGCTCCGGTTTGTATTTACGACGATACGTCCAATGTCAGCACCTGATTTATCACGATCCACTTTGAATGCCCCATCACCTTTTTCGTCAAGTGGACGATCTTGAATATACCCGACTTGCCTCATTATTCGGCTCGGGTCGTACATTGTATGCCCAAGGGGGTGCCACAAAGGACCATTGTACATACAAATTGGTTCTCTTGGTGCCATTTTTCCCTCCTTCCTATGGTCCATGTAGGGGTCAAAAACTACCTCATTTGCCTCCATGCTGTCTAATCTTTGGCGAACGAAAAGGTACCAATTCTTCTTTCCCTTCAGCTGATCCCCCGTGAACATGTACCTCTGGCCTCTTGGTTGATCTGGTTGCCATTGCCCTTTCTTTGCCAGATCAATCCACTTATCATTTGCTGCCATTAGTTTCGGAAAGTGTTCATAAATCCACACCTGTGAAGAGCATCAACTACACATAAACAACATGCCATATATATGTACGAACTTAAACCACCAAAAAACCATATATTACCTGCAGCAGAGACGTGTTGCAATTGAATTGAGCAGTTTTATGCCGAGATACCTTTCTCAGCGCCGTGTTCACGTGTGACACTATGGCTGTTCCCCACGAGTACTGGTTCACCTCATCCAAGGGATGTAGTAGATGGAGGTAGTTGGCGTTCACCCTGTTACCGGCAGACGAAGGGAATACACAAATAGCGAGGACATATAAGAGATAAGCCGCAGCAGCAGCCCTTACTTCATGATCTTCCAGTACAGCATCCTCTTCTTTTTTCTTGGTCCCAGAATACTCCGCTCTCAACCTTACCAGATTGAACTCCCTCTTCGGTTTGTCATACTTGTCAAGCATAAACCATCAGTTCGCCTCGTCCTTACCCCACCCAAACAACTCTTCGCACAATTCACGAAGTCTCTGAAAAGTGAGTTGCCTTTCGTAGCCTTCACTGGTTGACTTGCCATCAATTTTGACCTGGAAAGTATGATGAGCATCTTCAGGAGTGAGCCCCATCTCCCCGAACCCAAAGTGCATGGTGTCGGTCTCCGCATAATACCTCTCACAGAATGCAGATACTGTCTTGCTGTCATAGTTGATAACAGAGTTATCCATGATTGGCCTCAGACCGGAGTTGTCAACAATCTCTATGAACCTTTCGCATTCACCTTCAAGCGGCCAGTTGGACATATTGCGGTACGCCGTTTGGTGCCTCAATATTCTAGTGGCATTCGAATGAACCTACGAGATAAAAATTTATTAATAACAATCAAATTAGCTAAACGTATCTTAAATTATAAGCAAGGGACGGGTATATTACC
>JAJJMA010334593.1:26228-46785 GCA_023529015.1 Papaver nudicaule
CATCATCGAACTCCATAGGAGTAGGAACTGCATCAGGGTTTGGCTCACGGATTATCACGGGTCGTTGTCTGGTAGAACGAAGACTTGGTTTGGAACCCGTGGGTGGCATTGGTCTTTTTCCCCTTTTGATTTTCTCCAACCTTAATACATACACATAACAAATCAATTAACAAGTAAAATGACACAGTAAATCGTCATGGAAACAAAAGAATATATGACGATTCTCATCAGAACAATCTAAATCGTCAAGGAATTTTATAAATGCACGACGAGTTCATTAAGCCCCACTCTAAATCGTCAAGGTAAAGCTTTACGATTTACTCATAAAACTGGACAGAACCAAAATTTTCTATGTAAACTCGTCAAGGAAATGGGACACTATTGAGACGATTTCAAGAAACTCGTCAAGTTAATGTATAGTTACATGACGATTCAAGGCATGCAAAAATAGGAAATTTAATCTGATAGTGATAAACTCGTCAAGGAATTATGAAAAATCTCGACGATTGTTTTAATTTTTTTTCTGTGGGACAATATTCAGACGATTTAGGGCAACTCGTCAAGGAAATATATTATTGTATGACGATTCTGTGCATGCAAAACTAGGAAACTATATCTGAAACTGTGTAAATCGTCAAGCTTTTGTTCAATTGCAAGACGATTGTTCTTAATTTTTTTTCTGAAACTGTAAAATCGTCGTGCTATTCTTTCATAGCTTGACGATTTTTCATGCTGTAAATTCAATTGACGGTTTCTAACCTATCAAATCGATTCAAACTACATCTAAAACAATTGAAAAGGTGATTTGATGAACTTACCTCTGCATTTCCGCCAAAGAATATTCCTTCGGTTGTTCTTCGTCTTCTTCACGGTTGTTTTTTGATTTTTTCTTTTCTTTCCTTCTCTTGTAAATAATTGTTGAATCATCTCCTTCTCCGTCGATAGCCATGAATTCAATGCGAACTCGAGACTAGTAAGTAAGGATTTTGAGAAAATATGAAGAGGTCGAATTCGATTTTTGGGTTTCGTTTTTTTTTTTTTTTTGGTTTTTTTGAGAAGTTATGTGGGAAGTTAATGGAGGAGTAGGGAGAGTGGGAGTGATTTTTTGTAACTGAAAATTGAGAGGGAGAATTAGTGGGTAGATAATTAGTGGTAATTATAATTTGTAACTGATTAGGATAAATTAATTGTAATTAGCCACCCCTTATAAACTGGGGTGGGATATTTGAAGTAGTGCTCGCCCCTATTAAATTTGGGCTCGCCCCCAAATTTGCCAGGTATTTTATGATAGTATCTAAGACAAACTTCAATTCTGAATATATTCTTGGATATCTAAATGTATTTCTCTTAGATTTTTGTCTAAGATCAAATTATTCATATCTTCTGTTGCTCTAATCTTTATGAGCATATTTTATATTGATCATTTTACTGCCACACAGTAAATCATTTGTTTGCATTAGCAATAATGTCTATTCCTTGACATAATTCAGAAATATTATTGTCAAGATTATCTTGCCATTTTTGGTAATCAATATCTTTTGAAAAATTTTCACATCTCCAAAAATTCCATGGGTAGTTCCCATTAAATCTCACTTGACAATCAATGAAATTCGAGGATATCTCATTTCTTTGTTGGCATATCGCTACATATCTTGCCATTTCAGCAGTCATTTTTATTTTTAGAATTTATTCCTCCTAATCCATCACCTAGTACAAGTTGTATTTTTTTCTTTTTTTATTCAAAAAAAAAAAAAAAGAAGCAAGGTTCGCTGGTGAGGAGTTGATTTATGAAGTTCAAGTTGCACACTTCAATTTTCTCCGTGTCCAACTTGCGGGGGATATTAGAGTATATCACGTATAAAATGAGTCGAGGTGACCGTGAAGACAAGCAACCGAGACGACCGTGCAGTGTGTGCACGTGAAGCTAAGATACATGCACAGAAGATGTGCAGAATATTGTGTAATCTTTATAGTTTCCTAGAATAAGTATTGTGATTAAATTCTAGGATATTTACATTATATTCTCATCAACTCTATAAATAAGAGTGTTTTGTAAATGTAATGTATCCAGTTATCTTATCATGGATCAATAATACTATCAACCCTATGGGGTTTTTCCGTGGAGTAGGTCGACGTCAACAGTAGATCGAACCACGTTAAACATTGTCTCCTTCTTTACTTTGGTATGTAGATTGTTCTTATTACTTTATTTTGTTTATCATTGATTAATTTAATATTGTCTCATATCAATGATATCCATCTTAGTTTTGATCTACATATCAAAATTTAAGATGGTATCAGAGCAGGCTATTTGTGACGAGTCTAAAAATGACCGCACCTTTACTCCGCGTCACCCGATTATATGTCCACGTGTTAGACCCAACAAGGCTACACGTGAGGGGGCGTGTTGAGACTATTAGTCCCACATTGTATGGGCAACCTAAGATCCTGCGGTTAATAATCCTATGAGCCACTCCACTCATTGCCAATTGGTTTTGAGTTGGATGCCCACACTTTAATACTTTGCCATCAACGTCTAGACGACACCACACAACTGAGGATACAATTTATTTCGCGTTATTTAAGTGTACGAACAGTATCTGATTCTAGTTAGTTTGATCTAAGTACGTTGCTTTGACTCTTTAGAACTATGAGATACTACGGTGTCGGTGTTCAGCTAAAAAAAAATAATATTCTCTTAACATAAATGATGAGTTCATACCCATTTCGGGACAGGTAATTCACAAGCAAGATGGAATAGTGTCACGTTCAATAGAGCCCATATGACATGCAAATATCCAAATACAATGGGGGAAAAAAAAAGACAGACACCCTACTTGAAGTAGACTGAGCATACCTTGAAACAGTCTCAGTACCGTGCACTTCAAAATAATTTTCACTCCTCATGGATAGAAGCAATTTGCCAGCTAATGTCGACTTCGAGAAGGTTACAACTTACAACTTGCAGAGCGAAAGCAATTTTAACAATGCCTTTCTCACTCAATGAACTAACCTAGTATTTTTTGAAAATACTAAAACCCATGCTGCCAACAAAATCATTGTTTTGAACTACACTAACCGAGATGTCGAACCTCATCATCTACCGATCTTAATTCCAACTGTTAATTTTCAACGACTGATTTTCAAAGTGGTAGACGGTGGTGATATACATTTCGGTTTATGCTCATTTTTGGTAGGATTGCAGATCTTTACAAGAGAAACGCGTCACGAAAATATTAGCTTCAATTTCTTTGTCTTTTGAGATTTATAAGAAAAAAATGGTGCCGAAAGTGTAAGATTTAAAAGGTTTGGTACATGGATCTTCTTCATGCCGGAGGGAATCGGAGCTAGAGATTGATGATCAGAATGGCAAGAGAGCAAGCAGGAGGAGTTGGGAAGAGGTGGTCAAGAACAAGCAGAAGATAGATGAGGTGACACAGAAAGATTCAGAGGAAGATTGGCAAGTTGTAACACGAAAAAAATCCAGAAAACCTAAAGTGGTTTTCATAGCAAACGAGGTCAAAATCGAGTGTGAATACAAATCTTTTGTTTTCTCCTCTGCATCAAACTATGTGCAGATTCAAGAGATCACTCGCAACACTAGAGATTTGATCAAGTTTTCAATAAATACGGATGCTGCATCATGGCTAAAAGGTATTATGATTAAGGAATCGAAAAAAGATTATTACGGAAGATGGACGTGGGATGCTAAATGGAACGACGAGTTTTTGGTTTTGGCCAGAGATCAAAACAAATACGAAGAATATTTGCGCCTATCTGTTTATTCAAAAAACTCCAAACACATGATTGTTTTTCCAGCAGAGAAAGGCTTTAAAAGATGGAAGCGTTTTGTGTATGGTTTTGAGAAAATTTTTAAGGGTGGTGTTCAATCAAAACAAGAAACAAGGAAGGAAATGGAGGGCTCACAGAAGATGCAAGACACGGAAGAGGAAGAAGACACAAATAACTCCAAGGATTTACCACAAGATGATACAGTGGAGGAAATGGCAAACAAATCTGATCAAGCAACTATTTCAAACAATGATGATTGGAACTCAGCAGTAATCGTGGAAGCTTCTAACAAAGTAGAATCATGGAGTGTAATTGGTCACGAAATTGCCAAAAGATTTTATTTCCAGCAGCCATTTGACATTTTTCCTTTTGAAGATTCAAGGGCTTTCTTTTTTGTTGAAGAGGATGATAAAGAATTTATGCTCAGTATGGGGCTATGGAAATACAAGGATGTCTCTCAAAAACTTTATCCATGGTGGTCATCTGTCAACACGATTCCATTCATACAAGAGAACAATGAAGGCAAATGGATCAGTGTAAAAGGTGTCCCATTCAACTTCTGGAGTAATGAGTGCTTCAAACTTACTGGAGAACAATTTGGAGGCTTACTGGAAATTCATGTTTCAACTTCTAGCTGGACAGATGCCACCTCTGCAAAATTAAGAGTGGCTTCTTATCATCAAGGAAATATCACTACTATGTTCAGATATGGGGAGATTATGTTTCCAATTCAGATTAGTCCATGGGAAGAATAAGTTTGCTACCTCAAAAGAACAAGAATTCCGATCACCGGAAATCAGGAAAACCCCATCAACAATGGCGTGAAGGCAAGTCAAACTTTCCTCATTGAATGGCTGGAGAATTCGCAGTCAGAAGAAGAAAATCATCATAGTAAATTCAGTGAGAAATCTTCGCGCGATAATAAAGGCAAGTCATCAGTTACTTCTCAAAATTTGAATTCAAATTCAAATTCAAAAAAGAGCTCGATGAAAAAAAACAAACAAAGCAGGGCTGTGGCTGTAAACACTGACAAGGCCCAAATATCTGAAGTGGCCCAAACAGATACGGGTTCTGGCGATATGGATTTACCGAATTCTCAAAATTCGAATCCAGAAAAACAAGTGAATACAGGTACAAAGGCTATTTTTTCAAACTCATCTTTGGATATATCGACTGAAGAGGATATGGAGTTTCTACTACAGCAGACAGATGCTCTATGTTCTTTACAAAGACTACATTCAATTGGAGAATCAATGTTAGAATCCACTAACAACATGGAGGAAAGAATCACATCACCGGCTGACATATGCAATACTAGTGAAAAATGGAGCACCATTAAGCACCAAGTTGATCAGGAACTACGACAACAATTTGAATCAATTCTTTCTCAGATGGTGGCTATTGGTCCTAAATTGGGTTTAGCTTTTACTGGAGATGAAGAGCAAAATAATGATACAATGTTTGATTCTATGAAGTCCCACCTAACAAATGTGGAGAAGGAAAATCAAATAGGGTATGATTTTGGGGATTTAGGGATTTGGGATCAAATTTCTTTATGGACTGCGAAATTGTTTGCTGGAACGTTAGGGGTCTTAATGACCTTAATCGCAGAGACATCATCAAACAAAGAGTCAGAATTTGGAAGCCTACAATTCTTCTTCTTCAAGAGACAAAATTACAGCAGTGTAATGACCTCTATGTATGGCAGACTTGGGGTTCAAAATCTGTTAAATGGATTGATGCACCATCTGAAGGGAGATCAGGTGGAATTCTTTGCTATTGGGATGAAACCAAAATCAAAGTGCTAGATACAATGGTTGGTATACATTCTATTTCCCTACATGTTCAAATGTTAGATTCTAAGTTAGAGTGGGTTTTCACTGGTTTGTATGCTCCTTGCACCTCAAAACCTGATGAAAGAAATGATTTTTGGAGGGAGATGGAGGAAATCAGAGCCTACTAGAATTATCCTTGGGTCTTAGGTGGGGACTTCAATGAAATTAGATATGCTCATGAGAGAACCACTGGTGGTGAAATAACAAGCAGTATGAGAAGGCTTAACAGATTCATATCCACTCATGAATTGATTGACTTGCCTATGATATGAGCCACTTATACATGGACTAATAATCAGATTCAAAGCATAAGGAGCAGAATTGATAGATTTTTAATCTCTCCCGATTGGGAATTACACTTTCCTAAGGTGGTGCAACAAGCTCTCTCAAGGCCATGCTCTGATCACAATCCTCTAGTTCTGATTTGCAATGGGATGAAGAATGGTCCAGGTCCATTCCGCAGTGAGGTAATGACAACGTCGGCGTGAAATGGACCCACATCAAAAAGAAAATCAGCTCCAGCAGCGCCGAATTCTTGAGAGAGCCAAACAAAGCTCAATGACAATACAAGAAAGGGAAGCTTTGGTTTTGAAATGGAATGACACTCGCGTAGCGCGTGCGTGTTTGCTAGTTCTTATTATGTAGACGACGTCTTTTGTTTTCCAGTTGTTTTTAGATTCATGGGATCTCGTGGGTCCCATTTTGGAAAAAGAAACATGAGTAATTCTTTTCCAGTTCAAAAAGGTCCGTACGCCTACATTCCATGGGATCTCGTGGGACCCATTTCGGAAAAAGCAACAAGACTTGAAAATGGTAGGATTTCGGTACGGGAGGAGCAGGGATTTGAGAATCAGCAGGGGTATTATGATTTCTGCCGGAATTACGGAATAACTTTATCATACGGAATTTTTTTTTTCCGGATAATTATTATTTTATATAGGAGTGTTTCTTTTTGGTTACCTTGTACTTGTTTTGTTTTTATTGATCCTTAAAAGGTATCCAACTTGTATTTTTTGTATCACTCATATTTTGTATCAATGAAGCAGGTTTTCTCTTAAAAAAAAAAAAAAAAAAAAAAAAAATTAAAAAAAAAAAAGCAAGATGGAGGGTCATGGGTAGACCACATGTTCGCTAATCACGAATTGATTTATCTCTTGAGCTATGAAATTGATTGTCCTAGAGACTGATGAAAAACTAAAACCTTCAAATTGCACTGTTGAATCTCAGATACTAAGAATCCTGGATCGGATTCTTCTTGGAATGTCTTGGATGCTTCCATTTGCGGCTGTATGGATATTTGTTATTTCTAGCTTTTTGGCAAGATTTCGTATGTTTTCTCCCACGCGCACTCGAGAAGATGAGAGAAGGGGAGCGAAACAACTGGGTGAAATCAGAAGGCGATTTTTTCCAGAAAAATCATGGATTCAAGAAGGGAAGGAGATTTCAAGATGAATCAAGACCATTGTATCTAGATAGTAAACAATATTTCTGCTTCAAATAAAGTTGAGGTAGAAATATATACAAGATGGAGGGTATTGGAGCAGAATAAGGAGAAGATTAATACTGACAATATATTGTGTCCATACAAGTGTTTTACCGTTAACTAAATTTCCTCTCTTTAAGAGATCGTATCTCCTCTAAAACTGGAAGGTGTATCATCCATATAAGTGTTGTGCTCATATGGGATCTCTAACACACTGTAAGAAAAAGAAGTCTCTTAGTAAAACAATGATCTTTTATTCTGCCGTGGATGTAAGCTTCAAAAGAAGCTGAACCACGTTAACTTCTTGTGTGTCTATTGAATCTTCATGGTATCATCGACCAAGAATCGGTCATGTGAGTTTTAATCTTTTTATTATTCCCTTTCACTCTGTTGCAGGGAGTTTTTTTTTTTTTTTCACATCTAAATATGTCTGAGACCGAAAACATTACTTCATGGAGATTGTCTCATGTCTTACTCAATAGTAAGAATTATGTTCTTTGGTCTCGTATAGTAACTTTGTCTCTTGGTGGAAGGAAGAAACTGGGTTATATCAATGGAAGCTCAATTTGTCCTGAAGACGTTGCTAAGAAAGAGGAGTGGATATCAACAGATCAAACTGTCAGATCATGTGTTGTATTATGCCTTGAATATAGTCTGGGCTTGCGTCTGGGTTTGTTGCCCATTTGCTAGGATAGCCCAGTCAGGTGCTCAGTTTACTGTGCTTGGTTTACTGTATGTGAACAGTAGCTTTTAGGGGATAAAAGGATAAGGTTTTCTCCTGTGAAAGCTAAGCTTTAAGAAAACCTATGTTTGTGTGAGTGTGAGGTAGAAACAGGGAAGGGTCTTCTTGAGTGGGGGTTTACATCAATATCTTGTAATCTTGTTTGATACATAGTGAAATCGATTCGCCGGTCTTCGGAGTGGATGTAGATCAAGATCATCTTGATTGAACCACTATAAAATCTCTTGTGTTGTGGTTGCTTGATTGATTGCTAACATTCTATTCAAATTGGTTATTGATTCTTGCTGCAGGTACATTTGGGTCCAACATCATGGATTCTTAATTCTATGGAAGCTTCAATTTCAGAAATCTTTACCTTCTCCAATTCAGCCAAAGAGATGTGGGATTCTATAGCTGAATTATACGGTAGTCAAAACAACGCAGCTCGCATATTTGAGTTGAAATGTGAAATTGCTATGAAAAATCAAGGTGATAAACCATTTAAGGAGCACCTTGGAAACTTGAAAAAGTTGTGGGACGAGCGTAATATGTATCATCCAAACACAACAGATGCAAACATTCTCTCGAAGAGCGGAAGAAGATAAAATCTTTTCATTACTCTACAGCTTGAAGCCTGATTATGAGAACCTCAAAAGTCATATTCTCATGAATTCTGACATTCCTACTTTGTCTGCTGTTTGCCCTACGATTCAGCGAGAAGAAACTCGTAAAAAATCTATAAGTGCTGAGCCGAAAAATATTGATGTGGTGAATGAAGCCAGTGTGCTTGTTTCGAAAGACGAAAAATGCAGGTTTTTTGGGGCAGAAGACGGTAAACAGAACAATAAACACAAAAAATCCAAGGTGGAGTGTCATGTGGTTACTATCAGTATGAGGTCGCAATGTGAGTTGTAGCAGAGGACAAAACATTTCCACACCATGTCATTATTTTCTCTCTCTAAATTTTATGTTTCTGTTCTTTGAAACATGTTTTTTTTTCTCCTTTAGTTTTTTCTTTTTCATCTTCTTATCAAATGTTTTCCTTTGATTCATTCCCCTTCTGTATAACTACTTCTGGGGCATGAAGATCTCTCTATCTCTTTCTCTCTTGTACGAAGTTATTCTTTAAATGGCGGTGGTTTCTGAAAGTGAGATTGAATGATGGGTTTGAGAGGTAGATTTGGTTAATGGGTTTATAGGAATTCAAAGAGATGTTCATTAGATAGAAAAAAAAGTCTGGTAATGGTGAAAATGATTCTGAATTTAAAAAAAAAAATCATAAAAGATTGATTAATTGGTTGAGAGTTGAGAGTCCGTTAGTGGTGAAGAGTCTCGGTTTATGATAAAAAAAAAAATTTAATTGTGTATGTTATCATCAGTGATTATCTATAATTGTATATGTTAACATTAAGGTTCTTAATATATTTCTGCCATGATACCAAATTATTTAATTTGAGATTGAGCTCCTCAATTTCTAAAAAATTCTTGAGAAGCAATACAAATCCACAGACTAGGTTTTATCTACATCACTCATAAACAATTGAATTATTGATGATTGTAAATCAAGTATTCCACAAACTATGACAACAGTTTAATTTAATTGAGTATTTCTGATATGGGTTTGAATTTGATGCTATTTTGATGGAGGTATCCAGTAAAACAGAAGAAGAAATTAGGTTAGGGGAAGAGAATAAGGAGGGGGAGGGAGGAAGAACATGAAAAGTTAGAAGAAGCAAAAGGAAATAAATGGATTTCAGTGAGTTCAGTCTCCACGTTTAATGTATTAATCCACGTCAACGCATGCGAGTAAGTAGCGAGTGGATAGGGCGAGTTGCCTATCACGATTGAAGCCAAAAGGCCCAAAACACAAATAACGTCAACTAAAACAACAAGTGGGTAGAACATTCCCCACCCCCCACCCCTCCCCACCCCCCCTTTCCTGGGAGGTTGGGAAAACCACTGGAAACCGTTATTGATACTAACTGTGAGCCTTATGGAATACCAGTATGGTCAGTGGAATGTCTCTTTTCAAGCCCGACTTGGCTACTGATTTTGGCCGAGCTCGAGATAGTAGAAGAAGCCAACTAGCTAGAGCTTATGGCAGGAATGACTTTCCCAACACCATAAGTCGCACTGATGCTCACCTTAAATACTCTCTCCGTCCCACATTAATTGAGCTAGTTAAGAGTTGCACAATTATTAAGGCAAGGAAGAGAAAATATAATTTTGTATTGTTTTTTTCAATTATACCCTTATAGATAACATAATAGTAAAATTTAGAAACTATATATCTCTCAAATTATGGCACACATGGTTGTAAACTTTGTATCGTTGAAAAGCATTTTAAAACACCTACGCAACGATATATACATGACTATAAAATTATAAATATTTATTATATTAAGATTTTATAACAATAATCAATTAAAAGGGTAAGATTAGGAATGACATTTATAATTGAACTAGCTCAATTAATATGAGACAAATTTAAAATAGAAGTAGTTCAATTAATGTGGGACGGAGGAAGTATATAAGAAGCCATGCTGGGGAATTTAGTCCGAGTGGAGAGAAAACAAAAATAAAATACTGAAAATCTCTAGGGATATTGGCTTTAGGCGCTGGGCAGAGTCGTATTTAAACAGTGAGCTCCAAACGTGGTTTAAGACATCTGCACAAGCATTACACTCTTTGTAGATGATGGATAGATAGAGTAGACACAGTATGACAAAACATAAGTTGAGTGCTCTTCAAAATTTGTAAGCAATTCTATTATCACTTATCTCTAAGACTACCAATAAAACATTATCATAATGACCAACCATCAACAAAGTAAAATTCATTAAAATTCATAAAAAACTCTAGAGTCTAGACTACTAGTAATCTATTTTTCATCCGTAGATAGCTTTTAAAATGTTGATAAATTTTGGACTCAATCATCCGTAGGATCATCTAACCATCGTTTAACCGTAGATTGCTCGAGAAATCATATACAAGCCAAAATAT
The DNA here is from genome assembly GCA_023529015.1 of Papaver nudicaule. Taxonomy (NCBI): domain Eukaryota; kingdom Viridiplantae; phylum Streptophyta; class Magnoliopsida; order Ranunculales; family Papaveraceae; genus Papaver; species Papaver nudicaule. Next base: position 37,063 of record JAJJMA010334593.1, read on the forward strand.
ACGCAACCGCAAACAATGAAGGACACTGCCACGAGTAAATGCATCATTCTAGTTGCATCGCGTGTACCATCGACATCATCCATATTGATATTTCCCAAGTTGTAGCAACTCCCTGTCAAATTAGTAGACCCATTCTTTATAAAAGCCTTCATAAGCTTTACATATGTATTGCTCATGGATTTTCGATATTCTTGCAGTTCCTCGTTGATGGTAGGCTCATCTATTTGTATGGAATGATCACCATTATCGACAACCTTCGATTGACCATGGCCGATATAACCTTCGGCAACAGCTAATATGCTTTTGGCATGGTCACGAAAATGCTGAGCAATAAACTCTTCAAAATATTTATATGGCCTATCAAGGACAACCAACATTGTTTTACAATTCAAAATAAACATATCTTGATCGTAAGTTAAATACTTCTTCTCCTGCCAGGCACCCCAGTGGGTAAGCAAAAAATAATTGGAAGCATTCTTCTGCATGGTTTTTGTGAATTGGTAGTTAATATAGGAATCTTTACTAATCAAATGCTCATGAATCCTCAGTAATACTTTTAGTATGCTAAAATCCTTAAAATCCCCTTTAGGTCTATACCAAACCATATCATCCGGATGCACATTATTTGGTTCTAACGTTAAACCTTTCGTGAGAAGAGAAAAGACATATGGTGGCGAATTTGGGTAATCGGAAGGGAGTTGAATATCGTAAAAGAATAAACCTCCGTGGTAAGGTGTACCTGATGGTCCTACTATACGACTACAGCTCTAGCAGATCGATTCTTCCTTCGTATGCCCGTACATAGATCGAATCAGGGAGGCTTTCTTCGAGTCTGCTCCAGTCTTTCCTTATCAAAGCAATAGTTTCAGGTTTCTTGATTACCTTCGGATGAATTTGATAAGTACAAGTTATGAAAATAACGGGAATTGTTATGATCATAAATAGAATTGCTATAATTCAAGTCGTTTGGAATGATATCGAACTTCTTGAATTTTTGGTAGTGTTCCTCGTGATTTGCCATATCTATTCCACCTGCGCTAGCTATAATGTGAGATGCAAGGGCTTGCATCTTCTTGTTGATAAATATAGTGGACGTTTCGGGGTTTAGGAGATTTAGTGGGACTAGGACTCTCTAGGCCGCAAATCCTATATTTTACCGAACAAGATCCCTTGTTAACTAAGATACGCTTGTGTATCGAATTTGACATCTTTTGGAGACCCTGGCATTGTACCTCAATAAGTTACGATAAGAAACCCCTCCTTAAAATCAAGAAGCGTTTTCGAAGTTGAAAGTTCTGTGTCGTAAATGTTTAGATAATAAATAGTGTGAGTTAAAACACCGTCGCCCTTTGTAAAGGCTAATAATTTGCTTTCGTCAATCCTAAACTCCTTACTCCAACCAAATGATTGACGTTCCCCTCGCTGCTCTTTCATGCCATGATTGTCATTCTTCTTTTTTAATAGCCATATGTCATAATAGTTAACTCCTTCAACCTCAAGCCAAACACCAAAAAACAAAGACCCATCCAAAACCCCTATTCTGCTGTAAAGCCATTCACCATTCGGTGGCAAAGGAGGTGGAGCAAGATGTTCACAAAATTTCTCATCAACCAAATCGAAGGTGAAGATCATTTCTATTCGGCAGCCCATCCAATAAATAGCTCCATTAGCAAAGATACCTTGTGTCCCAAAATATGTGCCGAATTCAGAATTGAAGTTTCCAAGGTTCCTCCATCCATTGCCACTGCCTAGAGTGTATATGCTGACGTCTACAAACTTCCCCGTCCACCAATGTATACCTACAACTTTGTACTCATTCGTTGAAGAAATGTAACCGAATCCGCTAGTGAAACCTAGATTATACCCGTAAGGAATATCACGATGACCTATCTTGATTCTAGGAAGCACTACATACTCTCTGGCAATGGGGTTACATATACAAACACGTTGATAAGACTGACTAGAAAAACATATTAAACCATTACACGATGCACAGTTGCTAAAATCAAAAGGAGGGGAAAAATTAATCCTTCTCTGAATGACTGTTGTGGTAGACTCATGATTCTCATTATATTCAAAATAATAAACTTTTGAAATATTATCTCCAAAATATCCCCTTAGTGCAGTTAAAACAACAAAACCCAACTTACTAGAATCAACAAAAGGGTGGTTAAGATGATGTAAATGCATCTTAGAGAACGATGAATGACGAGAAACAAGATTATTCCAGCTTTTACATACTGATCTGCAGTCAAGAACCGATTTGGTTGGTACTCGACTTAATATGTCTACAACAATATCTTCCGGTAGAAAACTGAAATACTCCATGAATCATGAAACACTTAATTGTAGGGTTTATGTACCATAGATAGATGGTGAATTTATTTACCTTTGGCTACCCATAAAGTAAAGGTGAACCGATTAACAAAGAGCCCAATATATCTACTAGCCGCTCCCTCATCTAACCCTAACCCTAATCTTATTATTTATTCCAATGAAGACTGCCCGTGAAACCTTAATCAGAGGCTCAACTGATTATCCTGAAGAGTTCTCACCCAGATCTATCCGACTGCAAAATCAGGAACAGTCATCTGATATGAAATTGTCTTGTATTGGTGTGCTTCCTGAAAATGTTCATACTTTGCCTCTAGCTGATTTTCCCGGTCCATTTGTTCTTCAGGTTAATGAGATAGCTAATATACTTCTCCGTTCAAAAGATAGTTCACGAGATAGGTGCCTTATGTTGACTATGACTGATGGTGTTCAGACCATATATGGGTTTGAGCACAGACCTATTGAAGATCTTCATGTTTCAGCCACTGCTGGTTTCAAGGTTCTCATTCATAATGCAAATGTTCGGGGTGGGGTTTTAATGCTGGTGCCTGAAAACATGACAATACTTGGTGGAACAGTGGAAGATTTAGAAGCTGCACGTATTGCCAATGCTTGTGGTGCCGTTGCTGATGATTCGACTTTGCACGATGCAATTCTTTCTAGAACATCTATCCGAGCAATTGGTGGAAAATTTAAGGAAATTGTTATAGACAACTCGAACAAATTAACCGCTGAAGATAAAGCTATGCCTTGTACATACTTGGTTCATTTGATGGAAGATATGCATCCCAAAATGACTGATGACACATCAGTCATCCGGTGTAAAATCCAGGGTATCATGACTGGCTTGTCTGAATACAAGTATCTGGATAGGACTGAGTATGTGCTTCGTGTTCGTTTTAGTGATGGGAGCTACACCTCCAAAGTTGACATCCACCACAATCTTGTGCAACGCCAAATAGGCTTAACTCCGAAGCAGGTCAATGCTTATCTCTCTTCTCCCAACGGGAAAACACGACTTTTAATGAGGGAAGCCATGGCTCAATATTTGATCGAGTTGTCCACTTTAAAGTGTACGTTGGTCGTTGTGATGCACAAAAGCTCTCCTTTTCCGGTTGCCGTTGAGATTGATTCGTCAGTTAATGACGACGTATACTTTGAAGGATTGGAGTTGTTGAGGAGAAGAACCAATTTGGGCTGGTAGAATGCACTGACTAGCCCCATACTTTCCTTGTAGTAAAGTTCTTTCTTGAAATGTATGCTTAGAGATAATGCAATTTTTGTCTCGAAGTTATTTTTCTTGAAATGTATGCTTAGAGATAATGCAATTTTTGTCTCAATCACTGATGCCTTCTGAAATCATAAATACACAATCCAAATTCTACCCTCATCCGTCAGTCAATTAATTTGGCTCTTGGTTTAAAAAAGCTGGCCCTTGCATTTGAAATGACGATACTACCCATAATGCGAATAAAACTGTTTATAGCTCTCTTTTGTGTACATGCAATCTTCCACACCTCATTCTTGATTTATCAACACAATTTTCTCAAAGGAATTGCACTTACAGGCTTGATTAGATACCAAAAAGCATGAACTCAGGTGGGTATACAGTAGAAGTAACTAGTTTGTCTCCTAATGCTACTGAGAAGGATGTGCGCAAGTTCTTTGCTTTCTCCGGCAAAATTGAACAAGTTGAGATTGTTAGGTACGTACTACCAAAACTCTTAATTTGTTAATTGATGAATACATATTAAACCTTATTCCATTCGTCCAGTATGGTTTAGTCATAATCATGGTTGGCTTTCAACTTTAAGGTCTGAAATTTTCTATTTTCAAGTTGATTGTTGATTTCTCTAATCTTTGTACTTGTGTCTATTTGTCTGGGAGAAAACAGGTCTGGAGAATATGCCTGCACTGCCTATGTAACATTCAAGGATCCACGTTCTCTGGAGATTGCTGTGTTACTGAGTGTAATAAGCTAGACCGACCTATCTTTCGTTTTACCATTTAATTGGTGTTTTCATTTGTTCATATCTTTTGAGTTTTCAATTGGAATTCAGGGTGCTAGAATTGTTGATCAACGTGTATGCATAACACCTTGGGGGTACACGGATCAGTTTGAATTTTGGAATAGACCTACTTGGAAAATTGATGATGAAACTGTTTCGAAAGTGGTGAGCTTCTCTACCTTATCATTTGATGTCTTAATTAAATTTCGAATGTGTTTAAACCAAATCTCTATATGTATTAGCACGCCACCCATGCGGATCAATATGTTTCAACCCCTGCTGGAGAAGCAGTAACAAGGGCCCAAGAAGTAGTTGTAACCATGCTATTGAAAGTATATGTACGGGGCAAAGATGCACTGGTCAAAGCAATTGTATCTACAACAAGAAGAACAGCTACGGCAGTGGCACATGCAGTGGTGAATAGTACCTATTTTTCGCAAGGAGCTTTGTGGGTTTCAAGTGCTTTAACTAGGGCAGCAAAAGCTGCAGCTGATTTAGGTACTCCAGCTAGTAAAAATTGAATCGAGTTTTATTAAATGATACTCCTATGATTCCTCACTGTAAACAAGCTTGTGTGGGTGAGTTAATAAATGACTTTGTGAAGTCTTAAACACCTTCATTGCTTTCCTTGCTGGATTTTATAAATTACGATGGCGATGGAAGTATGGCACACATATTTGTTTCTGATATCTGATCTGGTAATTGCAATATATCTTTTCATATCAGAGCGAGCTTTCTAGGTACTGAAATTGGGAGTTTCTATCAACTGCCAGGATCCATGCATATTGCTAAAAATTTGAGTTACCAAATCATGTTCTTTCTCATAATTTAGACCGATTTATTTACGTATACAAACATTTAGTGAGTTCTTTCAGAAAAGAATTGAAGCCTGATCATGCCAGACCAGTTGCATTCCCCGAACGAGACAATATCGTGTGTGCTGCTGATTGCCGCCTAATGGCATCGAGTCAGTGGAAAGTTTCTAGGGAGCGAACCATATTAGCCATGTAACAACATTGGCCTAGTTAGAAAATAGCCATCCATACAGAGATACGCCAGGGGACAACACACATTTTTGGAGGGGGGAGGAAATCAATGGATGAATTCAAAGATATCGATCCTTTAGGCTATCAGTCTCATCACAGTTGTAAATTGCTCGTTGCCTTTCTTAGGCTAGACACAGCTTTAAAGGCTTTCACTAGCTTCCATTAGGAACCTCTAAATTGCTCGATCTTTTTGTTTTGCTAACTTGCGGAACAAGTTTTATGGACCTCTAAATTAAGCAAGTAATTCTCTACATATAACTCTAAAAGCTGGCCAAATTTATCTCTCTGAAGCCATAAGGTATCTGCTGTTCTGGTAGATATGAAAGGGGGAAAACTAAAACTTGGAACACTCTCTTTCAAAAGAATCAAAACTAAACGTGTGAAAGTTTCGAAGCCAACAGAAGATAGCAACAGCAACAAAACTAACAATTCATGTATGAAACTCGATAGAATTGCCTGGTTGAACGAGTCGAAGAACGAGAATTTCGTATTCTCTCCATTCTCAATAGACAGTGCTCTAGGTTTACTAGCATCGGGAGCAAGTGCCGAAACTTTGAAAGAGATATTAGGCTTCCTCAACTGCGAAAGCCTGAACCATCTGCATTCGGTTCATTCTGAACTCATCAACTCTTTGGTCCAAACAGGACCTCAACTGTCTTTCGTTGGCGGTGTTTGGGTCGATAAATCTTCTCCTCTTAAACCTTCGTTCAAAGAAGTTGCAACCGGAGTTTATAAAGCAAAAGCCAAGACTGTGGATTTCAAAAATAAGGTAAGCAATAAAAAATAATCTTACAGGGTGTTTGTTTTTCACTGAGTCAGATGTCAGACTTTGAGTCAGATCTGACTCGACCACTGACTCAGACCTAACCTCTCGATCAACTGACTCAAAAGTTGGCAAAAATATGAGTCAGTTGAGTCAGATCCGACTCAAAAAACAAACGTATCGAGTCAGACCCAGTCGTGTCAATTGAGTCAGACCCAGCTAAAAAAACAAACATGGCGTTACTCTCTACTTTTGTATCTTTGTGTAGTTCTTTCCTTGTGTATATGGGCCATGCAAATTTTAGATATCTTAGTACTGCGCAATATGGCATGTACATTTTCATATTGATTTGTTATTGTAACTTGATGCAGAGCGAAAAGGTGCTGAAGAGGGTAAACAAATGGGTTAAAAAAGAAACCAATGGATTAATTCAAGATCTCCTTCCCAGTGGATCTGTCAATGAACATACAAAGGTTGTATTGGCGAATGCACTCTATTTCAAAGGGTTTTGGAAACAAAATCAATTTGAGCCATCTTACAAAGAAATCAGAGTTCTATCTCCTGGATGGCAAGAAACACGTAAAAATTCCGTTCATGACAAGTAACTTGTACCAACATATTAGTTGTTATGATAGTTTCAAGGTACTCAAACTCCCATACCAACCAAGAACACAAGACAATGCCTCTCCGCTCGAACAGAGATTTTCTATGTATATAATTTTACCTGAGCAACAAGATGGGCTAGGTGAACTTATAGAAATGGTGAGTTCTGATTCAGATGGTTTTCTGGATCGATATGTCTCTGCCTATCATCCAATGGTTCCTACTACAAAATTCAAGATTCCGAAGTTTAAAATCCTTTTTGACTATGAAGTATCACGAGTACTCAAGGAGTTGGGTGTAATTTTGCCTTTTGATGAATCCAAAGCAGAACTGACTGAGATGGTGAATATTAATGAACACAAGCTTCATGTTTCAAATGTTTATCACAAGTGTTTTGTTGAAATTGATGAAGAAGGAACTGAAGCTGCTGCTTCTACAACTGGTACTATGGAGATTCGGCTTTTTACAAGAACAGCTCCCCCTCCTCCCGTTGACTTTGTTGCGGATCATCCTTTCATGTTCATGATCAGAGAGGAGGAAAGTGGTGTGGTGTTGTTCATGGGACATGTCCTTGATCCTTCGCTAAATTCGTGATGACTTTGGACATGTCCCCGTATTTTGGCCAGTAATTTTGTTTTTAATTTTTTTTTCTTGAATTCAAGAATTTTATTTGAATGAAACCTCGAAGTTTATTTCTCTCATGCCTTTTAATGGTTTTGGTTTGGCGCGTGTTCATATGAATTCTTGAGAAAAGAAATTTGCCCCACGATGTAGAATATATATCTCTGGAGAACTCGTTCTCTAAAGAATGAACTATGTTTTGCTGACTCAGGAAAAATCAAGAAAATGACCAAATATGCCAATGCACCTACAAGGCTACAACAACCCGCTATCTCCTCTGACACACATGCTACCGCACCCACCACCACTAAATATCGATTTACATCAAGAACTGAACTAATCCAACCAGTAAAACGCCTATGATTGTGTTAAAAAATCATATATTTTGATCGAAGAAGAAAAAAAAGGAGGAAAATAAAGTTCTTTACCTGAAACCTGACAAGGATTGTTATTTGGAGATGAATCAAAAGCGAGTTGGGGTTGAGGCAGGGAGAATAGAGACCAAGAAACCGAACTGAACAACAAAGTTTCTTGTTTTCTGATTAGAACAACTCTGAATTGTAAGAAACGCGACCAAGAACCGGATTTTGCAATGTAGATTTCAACCTTTCTTTTTGTATCTAATGTATATTGAATTTTGCAGTAGGCTAAAAATTTCTGGTGGCGGAAGAAGAAAAGAGAAGAAGAAAAGATTGGATTTTTATATGTAAGAAGCTTAAGAAGTAAAAAGCAAGTGAAAGGAAGGGTTTTATAGGTCTGTTCTGTTGACCCTGGCATGGACCATGGAGGCTTAATTTTGATACACAATCTTGGGTCCTCACTTGACCACCTTATGGACCCGCTAGTTGAAATATGGGTCCCTTGAAATATTCCCCTGGAGGGCACACTATGGTGCCCCAAAGTATCTCACTTTGGTCCACAATCTAGTATACTGTAAAAATGAATGGAAATGTTAAAAGTGTTTGTGTTAATAAAGATGAGATTTTTAGGATTAGTGGAGTTCAACTGTTACATGCTAGGAATGTGGATAAATTTGATGAGGATTTATTAGATGTGAATTTGGAAATGTCTCGTGCGCAAATGTGTAGCGAAAAGAGATTGAGAAGGGTGAGTATGTGGTACCTAAGATTATTAGTATTGCTAAGTTTGTTGTTCAAATTCGGTTTGGTGAAGGGATTTTGTACACATAGTGCGCGGCCAGGTGATTTGTTGCCGGTTGGTTTCGCAATGTTGTGTGTTTGTTGATTGGACTGTGAAGAATGTGTTTGGATTTGGAGATGGTATGGTGAGGAGTGAGGAGGAGAAGGAGATGTTGAGGAAGATGAAAGTGAGAGGCGAGAGAGAGGCAATGTTGAAGTTGTTGCAGATGTTTCTGAACCGGTTATAGAGATTGAGAGGCCACAGTTGGATAAGCAACAACTCTTGAACAACATTTTGAAAGCAAAGAGTGATAAGCCAGCTTTACTTGAGTCAGCTAGTTGTGTTGCTGCTAAATCTAGAAATTTCGATGAGAAAGTTATGGAGATAAAAGAAATGGCTAGGCAAGCTGGAGAGGTTGAACGGCAGGGAGAATCCCGTGGTTATGAGAATGAGGAGGAGGATGAAGAGTTGGCTAATAAGGAAGGCAACAAAATATCAGGTGAATCATTTGGTAGTGCTATAGGACTGTGGAAAGAAATCATATGGGTAGAAAAGAAGAGCGTGAATGGCTGGAAATACAACAACGGGGAGAAAAACCTGTGTCGACGAGAACTATGAGAAGGGGAATGAGGATTAACTAAAATGGAAGGTTTGAGGATACAGAAAGAGGTAAATTTAGGCTCTAGGAAATCAAGAACAGCGATGAAATCACAAAGCCAGTATCTGTCGATGTACCTCTGACGTTGGAGGCTGAATTCATTGGAGAATTCCCAGGAAATGCTACAGCAGATGGTGATTCTGGAACTCCAACAGGATCAAGTATATCATGAAAAAGCTTCTGAAATTGTATTGGCAACCATGACTGGTAGTGAAGGTACATTAAACGTAGAGAAAGCAAATGAGGACCATCCTTTTAGAGGCTTAAACGTAGAGGAAGCTAATCAAGACCATCCTTTTAGAGGCCTGGTGGCAATTAGTGATGCAACAGAATCTCCAGCAGATGAACAATTGAACGAGGAGGCAAGCCATATACTACTAAATGAACCACCCTCTATAGATTTGGAGTCCTTGGATTCAACACCCGTTATAAGTGCTAATGAAGATTCCACTTCGCAGCACATAGATCAGGCTCAATTGAGGTTGAGGATACTGACGATGCAGTGTTAGATAGAGGCAAGTTTGGAATGGGTGATACTCGGTGGCCCAA
>JAJJMA010334615.1:0-31762 GCA_023529015.1 Papaver nudicaule
AGACAAGGTCTTGGTAAATCCAATGGATGGATTGGGGACAACCATCAGGTTTATTAATAACGTACTTCTTGTGTTTGCTTTAATTATATAATCAAAGAATATAATGTGGAAAGTAAAGCACACAAGACACCAGAGATTTTTTTAACGAGGAAACTACGACCTGTAGAAAAACCTCGGGACCTCGTCCAGATTGAAAACCGCACAGTACAAACTGTCTACAAGCACTAGCCTACTATAAGACTTCGGTCTGGGATGTAGTAAAGACCAATTCCAACCCTCCAAGCGAACTGGCTACTTGTTTTAGGTGTAAAACAATAAAGAGAATCTGAGGGGTAAAGTGTGAAGTGTGATGATGTAATATGAAGTTGTAATGGTATTCGAGAGGTCAAGATCGAACAAGACTCGCCTAAACCAAGAAATGGCCGTTCGAGTATTGCTTCAGTTACAAGAAGAGGAAATAGGGTTGGTTTCAGGGAGGGAAGCAAAGAAAGATGAGATCAGAGAATTGCTATGATTTCTGTGATGTTGTGATTAAAATTGCTAAAAGAATGGATATTCAGTTCTCAATAGATATTGAATGCTGAATGAGAAGAGTTAATCAATTATCGATGAGATAGATTGATTATACTTGCACTGAATATTGAACTGTTGAACTTGTCTGTTCTGTGTTTCCAAACTGGTCGAGTGACCTATTTATAGCAATAGAATTCCAACTGATCTCGTAAGAAGTGGAAGAAGTGGAAGAGCGGGAGTATGGAGTAAGTGGGACCAGTTGTTAAGAGTCTTGCGCCTAATATTAGGGAAGACTAACAACCCACTTTCTCATCCCCTCTTTTCAGCAACGTTCACACGACTTAGCTTTCTTTCCCGTTGAGTGATTGAACCGTTGCAATCACACGTGCCGTAGACCGCCAAACCAAAACCCTAAAGAATACCCCCCCCATGTAACTTACTTGATTCTCGTAAGATTTGTTAAGTATTGAATATTTGTTAAGTCAAAGATGACTAGGTGCAAAGTCGTACCAATTACTGGTAAACTCAGGACTTTGCGTAAAAATAGAGATTAAGCGATAAGCTTGTGTATCTCTTTTAAGTTTGGTCTAAGGATTGAGCCGGGCAATCGCCATTTAAACCAATGAGAGAAGTCTAAGGATTGAGATATGCAACCGCCATTTAGACTGAGAGGATTTCAGCAACTCTCTGTGGCAATAGTCAAGTAAATACGACTTTCGATTTGCCATAAATATGAGAAATTGGCTTGTGGCATGTAATGCACCAATTCTCTGAGTAATGAAGACATATGAATGTCCAAAATAATATAAGTCATAGCTATGAGCCATGATTAAGAATTATAGCACTGATTATAGAAGCAAGTCTATAATCAGGAAAATAGACGAGTAATGCTAACACAGCGTAGCCATCATCAAGAATGCATAAGCATTGCCAATCCAAGGCCTAAAGATAGGACACATGAATAATAGTAGGCTATGTTACATAGCATAATAATCCTATTAGGAAGTTAGACATAGGATGTATGAGAATGGGCCATAACATTACGTTATTTTCAGATTTCTGGACAGTTTGCACGTTATCCATTCCAAAAATCACCCAGGCCAGCCTAAATTCGATAAAATAACGAAATTTTAGTATGTTATAGAGAACTCCTAAGGAGAAACTTTCGTGAAGGAAGTTTCTCCTAATTGTTCACAGATTGGTCTGTAGAAATCGTCCTTTGAGGCAATTCGTAATCTGCCAGATTTCCGAATTTGATTAGGAAACTAGAATATCATGGATTAATAAAGCCCGAAATCATCTAGGACTTGGATCAGCGAGATCCATAAGTATAGGAGAGGCTAGGGAAGGAGATTTTTTAGCTCTAGGAAGTCAAGGATATCCATGAGCGAGAGAATGGCCATGGGCCTCCAAGAGTTAAGCTGGATCAGTGTGATCCACAAATAGGGACGGGCCATATGTGGGCATGGCGTGAGCTCCCTAGGGCAAAGCTAAGGAAATGGCGTGACCCCCCTAGGGCAAAGCCAGGGAATAGATATGGGCCTCAAGAGCTAAACAAGGGAATGGCCCTAATGCAAAGTGTGGGAATGGCGCGAGCTCCCTAGGGCAAAGCCAGGGAATGGCGTGAGCTCCCTAGGGAAAAGACGGCTATGGACGTGAGGCCCCCAAAGATATGGCCAAGCCAATGGCGCAGGCCTCCAAGGAGTTGGCCAAGCCAATAGCGCGGGCTTCCAAGGAGTTGGCCAAGCCAATTGGCGTGAATTACCTAGGGCGTGGCCAAGGCATGGCCGAGGCTAAGAGAGAGATATTCTAGCTTGGGGAAAGCGTGGGATTGGCTTAGGGCCAAAATAGGATTTGGCTCACCTATGGACTTGAGCTAGGCAAGCCAAAAGACGAGATATTTTAGCACAAACAAAGGGGCGTGAGCAAGGAGGGATGGGACGGCCATGGGCCACCCATCATGAGCTTGAGCTAGGCTAAGGAGCAAAGGGGATGGCGAGCTAAACAAGGTACATGCATGAGCATAGGCTAAGGCGCGTGTATAGGCACGGGCGCATGCATAGGTATTTTACGCGTAAGCCAGGGATATCAACCAAGCTACTAAAGATAGAAATACGGCTAATGGCAACCAAATATCTTATCCCTATAGTAAAATAAATTCATACCTTATCTCGAGCTATTCCAGGATGTCAGAAATTGATGCAAAATTACTCTTGCGTCCTCCTCGCCAAAAACCACCATCAACATTTAGTCCCTTGCGCAGCATGGAACCATGAGTGTTCCAGGGTGAGCATAAGTTGATGGACTAGCCGCATCTGCATAGAACCCTTAATCACGAACATGAAGCCCAAATATGACCTTGTATTTTGGAGTACTCGCATAAGCTTGACTTGTGATAATCTTGAAATCTTATTCATGACTCTTTTGTGCAGCCAACTCCGCCTAATCAGAAGTTCGTTAGCGTCGCAACACAAGAGACCAATACTGAAACTGTATCTTTCGGTGTTAACCGTCTTCCGGGTGGAGCATCATTTTCCCCATCTAGTAGCAGCTCCATGGTGACTCCTTTAAGTGTTAATCAAGTCCCCAATCCATTTGCAAAGGATTGGGTAACGGTCAGACTTCATTCTCCTTGCTACATTTACACTTTTAGTAGAAAAGTAAAAATCCCGTCAGATTTTCCTGTTTCGAGTCACGTCACAAGAACGGCCATAAAATCTTCATCCGATGGCGGATTTCAATGGTTGACCCCAATTTAGAAAAAGGACTTCGGTAGCTTTCACCTCAAAGAAGAAAATCTGAATTCGATGCTGTTTTGCTCGTTATCTCATGTGCCACAAGTTGGCGCAACGTCCAGGAATATTGCAGACTACACGCTGTTCAGTAGAAAAATCATTCCGGCCAGTAGATTTCTTCAAAAATTAAGCCCTTTTTACACGTGATAGAAAACATCCATACGAACAACTTTCGTGAAGGAAATTTTTTCATATCACTTACGGATTTGTACAGTTTTTGAGTTTTCCACTGTACTTCGTAAGGATTCAGTCGTCAGAAATTCCTTCTTCAAAGAACGTCGTGAACCCTTTGTAATATCTTCTTTTGATGACATTTCTTCTTTATTTGATGTAGGATGGACCTGCTCCAGACTTTGAGAATGCTTCATTCACTCTGGCCAAAGCCCACTCTTCGGTGGAGCAACTCCGAATGGCACGACTACGGAGCGAAATAAAAGTGGAGAAACAACAGGACCCAAATCCTCCGTAACACTTGATGCTACACATGTTACTTTTGAAAACTCTTTTAATTTGAAGTAAAATATTCGAGTATTTTATTCTCACCTTGTTTGCTCTTGCAGCCTTCTGGTGGTAACGAAGAGATTGAAGATAGTTACTTCGTCGGTAAAAAGATCAGTGATGGTCAAAACTTCAGTAAGGATTTTGACGATGTTGCTGATGAGAATCTTTCCCTTGTCAAGGTGAACTCAATCATCTTCTCATGCTAAGCTTTCATCATATAGCTTGAAACATATTATTAAACTCCTGCTTGTTTTGAACCATTCTTTCAGCTTGTCGATAATGAAACACAAGCCTGTGAGAATATCGACATTGTTGATGTAGATGCTCCAACTATGTGGTCCCTTCAGGAGTTTCCTCATGCTGGTTTGGCATATAATCCTTCCCATGAAACGACTCTCCCTGGTCATAAACTAGTATGAGGATTTAATGTCCCAGAGGGACACATCCCACTGTATAGAAGGTTATGGAATCACTATGGGCACTTCATTATTGCTGGAAAAAGTGTCCACTTCCATACGCTCATCGGTATTGTAGCTGACCTTATGAGCTTGATCTCGAAGATGGATGCCACCCCACTGAGAGATGTGACTAACGAGGCATTAGATGAAGCAGAAGAGCTGATTGCTATATTCAAAACTTTCAAACTCAATTTGTTATGGCTTCAGGCGAGAATCCAATATGTTCGAACATGGCGTACTGCTGTTGGCCGATTCACCCATGATTTGGTGAAACAAGAAGAGAGAAATCATGTTGCCATGACTGAAGAACTCTGTAAGTTAACCGAAGAGGTGAAGAAGAAGGCTGCTGATATTGCTCTAATAAAGAAAGCAGCTGACGAAGGAGCAAAGTCTGCACTAGATGGTTGTTTCTGAAAGGTTTCAGGAGCAAAATGTTTTCTCAGTAGAATTTTATTTTGTTTTTATTTGGTTTTATGAACAAAGGGATTGTAGGAATTGATGGTTTTGAACTCATAGGTTTTGAATTTGAATTTTGAATTAAATTGCTGAAAGGCAAGAGATTGCTTGCACTTTTATTTTGAAGGAATTGGAAATTAAGTGAATCTTCATATCTTCTTGAGCCACTTGCCATTGATCACCATGTTTGTAGGCCTCTCATGTATTGCACTTATCATGTATTGTGCATTAGGCATGACTCGAGATATGACATAAGGTCCCTCCCAGTTTGGTGTGGACCCCGAAACAAAACTCCCCTTTCGATTAGTACGTCGCATAACCTTATTCCCTTCTTGAAAAACCTTAGGCTCGCATGACAACTCAGGTGTCCTTCGCCTATATGAACGTTGTTTTATTCGGGCCCACTTTTCTGCAGCTTTGGCCTTAACTCCCTCACGAGGTGTCTCGAGAGATTGGATAGACTTGTAATCAAGTCCCCATTTCAGAGAATTATCCAATGTTTTTGTAGGGACACGTTGGATAGGATTCCCGTTAACTAAATAATTCTGAATAAAGTACTTCAAATCACTTTCACGTACCTCTTTGAATATCACCAGAGTTTCGGACTCCACATGGTACTCCAGCTTTCCCACGTCGCAACTTTCTTGGTCAAACATGAACTCTTGGCCCTTGATGATTATTGGTAAGATTGTAGGCACAAATCTCTTCCCATGGAGCCAGGGACGCCCCAAAATCATATCATGCTCCTCATCCTCTTTGATTATATGAAACTTCGCTTTGGTGCGAGCAGAGTCAACCTTTAGATCCAAAGTAACATGACCGTATATATCTCGGAGATTTCCTTTTGAATCTTTTGTTACTGTGGGATAATAGATGACATCCCGTCTAGAAATCCCAATTGCTTGAAGTGTTTTGATTGGAATTAAATTAACCATAACACCAGCATCAATTTGAACTTTCTTGAAATTTGTACCTTTGAGACGAGCGGAGATGAGTGGTATTGGGACACGCTTCCCTCCTGCCATCACCTCTGGTGTAACTTCATCAGGTTTTGGCTGAGCTTCTTCATGTTTTTCAGGTACAGGTATTTCTTTGCCGCTCGCAATCCAGTTGAAGGCGGCGAAAATGTTTCTTCGCTGACTCTTAGAAAAATGCAAGAGCTCGCATAAATTCTCCATCAAATAATTAGCAGTTTGCTTGACAGATTCTCCGGAGATAGTGAAATTTCGAATGTTGGGTTGATGTTGATGTTGAGGTTGATGCTGAGGAAGTGGATTCTTATGCACACCTTCAGTCCCCAAGTTCAACTCCCCTGATTCAATCTTTTTATTGAATATTTGCTTGAGTCGATGACACTCGCTGGTGGGATGATTAACGAATCTATGAAAATGACAATACTTGGGATCAGTCATTTCTTGTGTTATAGGCTCTCTCCGTACAGGAGGTAACTTGATAGCACCGTCTTGAATCCATGCCTCCAGGAGCTCTATACACTTCATCCATAGTACAAGGGAAATCAGGAACTTTAGGAAATTCCCTCTGTTGTCGTGGTACTTTTGGTGCAGGATTATTAGCTGGGACCCGTGCAGGAGCCTGAGATTGGGTTGGGGCCGCACGTTTCAGTTGTGGGGCCTCAGGAGTAGGCGCCTTCCTCTTAACACCTTCAGTGACAGCATGAACTGAGGGAAGAGAGCTATATTGCTTGTTGACGAGTCTCTTTCTGGCACGTGTCTCACCACGACTTTCTTCAGCCTTTACAAGCCTGGGCCTTTCTAGTAACGCAGGTGCAGTAGTGGCGGATCGTTTGGCAGACTTATGGAGCTTGGTGAAATTGTTAATCTCCAGATTCTCCAATAAAGCCCGATATACTGGTATCATTCCATTGATGCAAAGCTCCACCAATTGTAATTCTGTTACGTTTGGATCATTGCAATCCACAACACGAGTTCTGAACCTTGTCGCATAATCATCTGGATGTTCATTGTTTCGCTGATAAAGTCTTCCCAAATCAGAGAGAGTGAGTTGCTCATACACAAAGAAATATTTCTTGAGGAAAGCATTAACCATCTGGCTCCAGCTAAGAATGATGTTAGGAGCTAGATTATTATTCCAAGTGTATGCCTTTCCCGTCAGAGATTTCGAGAATTCTTTGAGACATACATATTGGTTTCTTTCATACACTCCCAATGATTCTAGGAAATGAGATATATGTTCTCGAGCATTCCCAATACCATTATACATTGAGAATAAAGGTGTGACATATCCTTCAGGAAGAGATTCACGTTGAACTTCGATTGGATATGGGGGCTGATGACGATGAAACAAATCTGAATTTTCCACGCTTTGAGCTTGTAGAAGATTCTGTAAATCTTCACGAGTAACAAAGTTGTGTTGAGAACCAGTGTTTGGTCCACGTGTGGTGTGGATATGAACGTCTTGGTCATCTGGGATGACGTGAACTTGAGAAGGTCCCACCCTGTCGATGTTTACAGGGGTTTCCAAATGTGTTGGCCCTAGATTTGTTGGTGGCGTCAACTTTGCTGAGAGAGTCCTCAAACAAGTCAGCAACTCTAATTGGGTCTTCACCATGCAATTCTGACTTAGGGCCAGATCTTGTTGAGTCTTCATGAGATCCACTATGCTAGGTGAGCCCTCAGTACTCCTTGTTTCTCCAGTGCGGGGCCCAAAGAGAAAAGCTTCTGTGCGGCTTGAGATAGGAGTGTAAGGAGTTGGGGAGGTGGTAGTAGTGGTGGTCCCCACAATATGAGAGAGAGGGGACGTGATAGTAGAAGGTAAGGATGAGGTGGACCCAGGCTGGACGTCCATGAAGGATGGGAATGAGGTGCACCCCACATGAGTTGAGGCAACCGTGAAATTAGGGTTTTGAGTCGTGATAGGATTCACGTTTTAGATGGTGGGGCCAGCAGAGCTGGTGACGCCCCTAGTATGGGTGTTAGTGACCCCACTTGTAACAGATGAAGTTGTGGGACCACTGGTGATATTTGGAGAATTTGTGTTCTCTGAACTCTGCCTCCTAGTTTCAACCATCTTTTCTTACAACCAAGATAATGACCTCCCACTGTGGTCGCCAAATGTTTTAGGTGTAAAACAATAAAGAGAATCTGAGGGGTAAAGTGTGAAGTGTGATGATGTAATATGAAGTTGTAATGGTATTCGAGAGGTCAAGATCGAACAAGACTCGCCTAAACCAAGAAATGGCCGTTCGAGTATTGCTTCAGTTACAAGAAGAGGAAATAGGGTTGGTTTCAGGGAGGGAAGCAAAGAAAGATGAGATCAGAGAATTGTTATGATTTCTGTGATGTTGTGATTAAAATTGCTAAAAGAATGGATATTCAGTTCTCACTAGATATTGAATGTTGAATGAGAAGAGTTAATCAATTATCGATGAGATAGATTGATTATACTTGCACTGAATTGAACTGTTGAACTTGTCTGTTCTGTGTTTCCAAACTGGTCGAGAGACCTATTTATAGCAATAAAATTCCAACTGATCTCGTAAGAAGTGGAAGAAGTGGAAGAAGTGGAAGAGTGGGAGTGTGGAGTAAGTGGGACCAGTTGTTAAGAGTCTTGCTCCTAATATTAGGGAAGACTAACACCCACTTTCTCATCCCCTCTTTTCAGCAACAGTCACACGACTTAGCTTTCTTTCCCGTTGAGTGATTGAGCCGTTGCAATCACACGTGCCGTAGACCGCCAAACAAAAACCCTAAAGAATTGATTCTCGTAAGATTTGTTAAGTATTGAATATTTGCTAAGTCAAAGATGACTAGGTGCAAAGTCGTACCAATTACTGGTAAACTCAGGACTTTGCGTAAAAATAGAGATTAAGCGATAAGCTTGTGTATCTCTTTTAAGTTTGGTCTAAGGATTGAGCCGGGCAATCGCCATTTAAACCAATGAGAGAAGTCTAAGGATTGAGCTATGCAACCGCCATTTAGACTGAGAGGATTTCAGCAACTCTCTGTGGCAATAGTCAAGTAAATACGACTTTCGATTTGCCATAAATATGAGAAATTGGCTTGTGGCATGTAATGTACCAATTCTCTGAGTAATGAAGACATATGAATGTCCAAAATAATATAAGTCATAGCTATGAGCCATGATTAAGAATTATAGCACTGATTATAGAAGCAAGTCTATAATCAGGAAAATAGACGAGTAATGCTAACACAACGTAGCCATCGTCAAGAATGCATAAGCATTGCCAATCCAAGGCCTAAAGATAGGACACATGAATAATAATAGGCTATGTTACATAGCATAATAATCCTATTAGGAAGTTAGACATAGGATGTATGAGAATGGGCCATAACATTACGTTATTTTCAGATTTCTGGACAGTTTGCACGTCATCCATTCCAAAAATCACCCAGGCCAGCCTAAATTCGATAAAATAACGAAATTTTAGTATGTTATAGAGAATTCCTAGAGGAGAAACTTTTGTGAAGGAAGTTTCTCCTAATTGTTCACGGATTGGGCTGTAGAAATCGTCCTTTGAGGCAATTCGTAATCTGCCAGATTTCCGAATTTGATTAGGAAACTAGAATATCATGGATTAATAAAGCTCGAAATCATCTAGGACTTGGATCAACGGGATCCATAAGTAGAGGAGAGGCTAGGGAAGGATATTTTTAGCTCTAGGAAGGAAAGGATAGCCATGAGCGAGAGAATGGCCATGCGCCTCCAAGAGTTAAGCTGGATCAGTGTGATCCACAAATAGGGACGGGCCATATGTGGGCATGGCGTGAGCTCCCTAGGGCAAAGCCAAGGAAATGGCGTGACCCCCCTAGGGCAAAGCCAGGGAATGGATATGGGCCTCAAGAGCTAAACAAGGGAATGGCCCTAATGCAAAGTGTGGGAATTGCGCGAACTCCCTAGGGCAAAGCCAGGGAATGGCGTGAGCTCCCTAGGGCAAAGCCGGCTATGGACGTGAGGCCCCCAAATATTTGGCCAAGCCAATGGCGCAGGCCTCCAAGGAGTTGGCCAAGCCAATGGCACGGGCCTTCAAGGAGTTGGCCAAGCTAATAGCGCGGGCTTCCAAGGAGTTGGCCAAGCCAATTGGCGTGAATTACCTAGGGCGTGGCCAAGGCATGGCCGAGGCTAAGAGAGAGAGAATCTAGCTTGGGGAAAGCGTGGGATTGGCTTAGGGCCAAAATAGGATTGGGCTCGCCTATGGACTTGAGCTAGGCAAGCCAAAAGACGAGATATTTTAGCACAAACAAAGGGGCGTGAGCAAGGAGGGATGGGACGGCCATGGGCCACCCATCATAGGCGTGAGCTAAGCTAAGGAGCAAAGGGGATGGCGAGCTAAACAAGGTACATGCATGAGCATAGGCTAAGGCGCGTGCACAGGCACGTGCGCATGCATAGGTATTTTACGCGTAAGCCAGGGATATCAACCAAGCTACTAAAGATAGAAATACGGCTAATGACAACCAAATATCTTATCCCTATTGTAAAATAAATTCATACCTTATCTCGAGCTATTTCAGGATGCCAGAAATTGATGCAAAATTACTCTTGCGTCCTCCTCGCCAAAATCCACCATCAACACTACTGTAGCACTCCTTACGTCTCTAGATCCCCTACAGATCATCACGCACTTGATTCCCCTAGCTGACGTCCTTTACAGGCCTATGAGTTGCTTTAACCGTTGTTAAAGGCTTGTGTCAATAATTATGTCTTTGCAACCTCAATTATCAAATGTATGTTTGAACTGTCCTCTATCAGTTTGACATACACAAAGTGACTTCCTTCAGATTGCCCCAGATCATTCGGAAATCTACTTACAAGCGGGGGCTGACAAGTAAACCAAGTAAACTATGCCCTACTTGTCTCTACCTCAGTTATAAAAAGAATCACTTAAGAAACTTATACAACTGGAGCTAACTAGGTCTTACAACACCGAGTGCAGCCGTGCGTTGCTTCTTTTCAACCCTGTGTGTAACGCGCGTATCAGTTCTTGAATGGCCTTATATCAGAAGAGAAGGACCGTAGAATAGACAAGAACGTGATCAGGTTACCAAGGTTACAGGTTAATCCGATTTCAACCACTAAGGTCTCAATCTCCTACCTGTGCTTCCCAACTCTCAAGAGAAGTCTTTATAGTCGTAGGTAATTCCCAAGAGGAACTGCTACCTAATAGAGGATGAGTATACCACAACAAGCATTCACCGAAGTGAAAAGAGTTTACGACCAATTCCACAGAGAATCTTCACATATGCTTGATGCTTGTGGTTTTCGTTCTAGAAACCTTTATTTATAGCACTCAATAAGATAGGTTGCTTAGGAATAAAGCAACTAGTTACTTGTTCCACAAGTTTAGCAAGTGCTCGTGTAAAACGAACCCGTTACTTAACTTGCACACAAAGAAACCTAGATTTATCTCACTTGGAAATCTTTATCATTTATCTGCCAAGTGTTTTGTTAGCTCAAAAACACTTCAAGAATGATATTCAACAGACCAGAGATAATCTTTCTCTTATTGACACATTGAGAACCGTTAGATGGACCACAGAAGATATTTCGTGATAACCAAGTCCAACTAAGAGATAAAGGAGCCAGAGTTTAACCCGTGTGAAAATCCTAGAGAATATTCACGTTGGCAGGTTCGCAAACCGTCCATCTGAATCACGACCAAATGCATCGAATCTGAGGTTCACGTACTAGTACGCGTACAATTGACGATTTGGAACTCAGGAAAATTTCCAAGACACGGTTCACGAACGGTTCGGGAACCGTCGTTATTCAGATTAAGGTTTAACTATGATCCGCTGGAAGTTCTTGACTGGGCCAGTACTTAGACTTGTTAGACGCCCTCAGCTATAATCTATTGGACTCTTGCTCAAGAGTACTCCTTTAGATTCACCCATATTCAACAAGTGATTTGCAAGCAAACCATTGCAGTGGACAAATGGTATCGAATCTATCTCATGCATTCTTGTAAACTTAGTATTCGAGGGAACAAATACCATCATAACACATGGTCATGTAGACAAGAATACGATCTCAATCGCTATTAGTATCTCTACTAAAGTAGCCGACTATTTTGAAAGATAGAATAAGTAGAATAGAAGAATTTCCATAAAAGTCATAACTCCTACTAACCTTTTGTCGATGAAGAATAATTGATGTCTTCTTTGTCTTCATAGTCTTCGTCTTCAAGGTCTCTACTACTTTGTCTATATCCCAATTCCGAAATCTAAACTCTAGTCGGCTAAATCAAGAATTGTGTTTTGACACCTAAAACTAACAACCAGCTTGACATACCAACGCTAGTGGGTTTGACCGGACAATGCCCTAAAACATTTTTATTCAAATCTTTCAGTTCTTGGAGTTTTGTTCTTAAGGAGCTGCATAAATGTTGGAAGTGACCTTTCATGCCACAAAAGGTGCAGGGGTGTTCAATATTCATGTTTTCTGAATGAGAGAGTTTGAACCCGATTCCATATCTTTCCCTTGAGTTATGCCTCAGACTAGATTCTGAATAAGGGTCTTGGATCCCTTTTCTCAACATTTAACTTGATCCGGATAGACTGGGGTTAGTAGTCTGTTTTTCACGGACAATTTCATCTAGCTTATTACTGAGCATTTTCTCTTTTCAGATAAATCATGAACTTTTTCACTTTGAATGTTTAACCCGATATAAAGCCCTTCGATTTTTCTAATTAATCTCTGTTTTTCAATACATAGAGAATTAATAAAATCGGTCCATAAGTCAGACGTGTCACCTGTTAAGATTTCTTTTTCAGATGCTGATTTTACATTCAAGTGTGATGGTACGTTATAAGCGTTTATGCTCTGTTCCATAACTCACAAGCCGCGATAAACACATACAGTTACGCCTTTAATGTGTTTACCGGCTCTGATACCAATTGAAAAAGCAGGGTTACCGAAATACAACCAACTTTTCGTTTGGGCTCGTGTGTCTTATGGTAAGATATTGACGATCTCAAAAATCAATATCCAAATCTGATAACCCGAGTGGGATCACAAGTGATCGGTCAAACTCAAGATAAATCTTGGCAAATCCCCTGGATGGATTATGAACCTACTCGACGGTTATTAATAACGTACTTCTTGTGTTTGCTTTAATTATATAATCAGAGAATATAATGCGGAAAGTAAAGCACACAAGACTCCATAGATTTTTTTAACGAGGAAACTACAACTTGTAGAAAAACCTCGGGACCTCGTCCAGATTGAACACCACACAATACTAATTGTCTACAAACACTAGCCTACTATAAGACTTCGGTCTGGGATGTAGCAGAGACCAACTCAAGCCCTCCAAGCGAATTGGCTATTGTCGCACTCCTTACGTCTCTAGATCCCCCGTAGATCGTCACTGAAGATACGAAATTATGTTTAGATCATACCTTAACCAATTATCCGGTATTAGTTCGGTGATCTAAGAGATAATTAGACCGAGCCTTGATCTTCTAGTCCTCTCCTGTGTTTGAATCTACTTGATCGGGAATGTGGTGGAATATAATTTGCTTCAATGGCTAATACTAACAGTAAAGTAAAGAGAGATAATTGACAGAGAAAGATTCTAGTCTGTTTTTTCTTTAATGAAGTGCTTAGCTTACAGATGAGGCATGGCTGGCCTTTTATTGACGACGGGAATACAAGTTTAAAGGGTAAATCAGTAATTACATCAGATAAATATCTTAGATCCGATTGTTACGCTCGCATTCCCGCCTTCTGGATGACAGAACCTCGTAGTCTCTATGGCAGTTTCCGTTGTTGCTCAACCGCCTCTAAGCCTTGTCAGGTTTTGTATCTGCAGCCATTGACGCCTATCTGGACTTTGGTACTTACGATCTGATCTTCTTAGAATCGCTCTGCAGGACCTGTAGTACCTCTCGTCCAGTCTCTGCTGCCTTCTGTGGTGGATGCTATATTTTTTCATCTGCATATTTGCCTCCAGTTTTATTGGAAACTAGTCTGAGGATTGGTTTTGAATTAAACTTTGTTCTTTTGCTGTATTTGGACATTTATGTGTCTCAGCTTTTGTGGGTTCTGTTATATGATTTCTGTTGAAATTTTTGCCTGTTGGGGGTACTGCATACTCTTTCCCAAAAAAGCAGCGAGTGTAGAATACACTGTCCTTTTCCTCATATTTGGCGTGTTCTGCCTTTTTACTTACTCCCTCTGTCCCATTTTAAATGTCCTAATTACTATTTTCATTTGTCTCAAAAATGTGACCAGCTTCTAATTATATCTGTATTTTTCCAACAAACTCGCAGATATACCCTTAAAAAATATCTAGATAAATTGAAAACAAATTCATAAATATATATTCTTTTGGCAATATTTATATTCTTTTTTCCTTTTATAGTTATAAAAAATAATGTCATATATTTTCTCTTTATTATTTCCTACCTTAAAATAGAAATTCATTTATTCTCTCTTATTTAAGAAGGATACTCTAGGAAATTCATATAGTCTCCTTATTTTTTTGACTTATTCAAAACGGTCATTTAAAATGGGACGGAGGGAGTATTTATTTATGCAGGATCTGTTTGTCCTTTGATATCCTCGTTTTTGACACGTGTGACGCATGTTCAGTCTTTCTTTCTTTTTTATTCTGCGTATATATAACTTTCTATGTGAGACTTTAGTCATTTTAGTCAAAATAGTTTCTTCAATTGTATTTTTATTTTACCCCTTTTTTTTTTATTATTTCTGAATTTCAAATCTCTTTCTTATGGCTACTGATTCCTACTGTATGAAGTTAATAAGGAATTATCCTGATCTTGAAAATTTAGGTGTATCAATTCGTCGGGTTCATAATCATCCGGACATTTCTAAGATTCCTATGGTCAAGGTTAAAGATGGTGAGTTACTAATTTCTGAGCATCATCTTAGTTTTATGAATTTTCCTATTCCTCGACTTGTTCGTAGTTATCTAATGTATGTTGGATTGTCTCCTGGTCAGATGACTAACTCTTTTTTATTTGATGATGAATAATGCTATCTCTCATAACGAAACAAAATCCTCTAGTAAATCTAATACAACTCTTGATATTTTTCTTCGTTATAATGTCTATCAAGTTGATCCCCAGTATTCTCACCTTTTTTCTATTCGCTGTAAAAGAATTGAATGGTCTCGTGGAATTGAGTTTTTGAATCCTTACTATGATTGGAAGGGTAATGATATAACACAGAATGTGGATTGTGAAATTCAAACTAAACCCCTAATTCTGTCTGGAAATTGGGAATGTGGTTATCGTCTTTCTCCGGCTGATCTTCGGTTAACATATCAATTTAATCTATACCCTTTTAGGTGTAAGTATCTTGACTATTTCTCATGATTTATTTTTTAGAAAATCTCTTTATATTTATCCTAATTTCATCTTCGTTGTCTATCTTTTTTTTTTTCCCCCCCCCCCCCCCCCTCCTTTGTTTTAACGAATTGGGTCTCCTTTGCTTACCGATTCCAAAATTGAACTCATGGGTCAATCTATCAACCTAAAGCCCGATAAACAGGATAACTTGTTTAGCTTTAAAAGGGATCGCATTCGATGGGACAGAATTCCTTCACTCGTGGAGCTTATTTCTCTGTACGGTTCTCAAATGATGGCTAGGGGTACTACTCCTGTTAAGAAATCTAGGGGATCTAATAGCAGGCATGATCAGGCTTGTGCTAGTATTCGTCTTTGTGAGTCTGGGAAAAAGCTTGATTCTTCTCCAGGTAAGAATGTTCGCAGACCTTTTAAATCTTCCCTTCAAATTCAATCATCTAATAAGCCCGTTATAGAGCCACAAAGCTCGTCAAACATTGTAAACCTAGAAAAGATTTATGAGAAGCCTGTTATACTGACTAATCCTAAGAAAAGGATTCATAAAAATTCTTCTAAGGGTAATTGTGATTTTAACAAGAAGGCTAAGACGCATTCCGTTAAGCATGTTGCTATTTCTGGGAACTTTCAACAATCTGGTGAGAACCGAAAGTCTAAATCTGAGATTCTTGATAAGTTTCCAAATCGTACTTCTATCTACGGCAATCCAGAACTAGCATATAAAGCTTTGTTGTCTATTGCTCGCCCTGAAGATATGTCGTCTCTGAATTCTCTAGACTTTTCAGTTTTCAAGGTTTTCGGTGCGGATGCAGCGATGAATGTAATTTCTTTTACATATCCCTTTTTGGTTTTTAATCTATTATGTATTGTAAATACTATACTAACTAATATCTATATTATTTTCCAGAGTATGGTTGCTCTAATGAATGGGATGCAAAGGGCTGAAAAGGGTGAGATTGATTTTTCTGCTGTTAACGGTGAAATTGAGAGATTAAAGGATTGTGCAATTGGAGTTGTTGATCGTTCTTCGTTGGATGCCTCATTGCTGGAAGTTCTTAAACAGTTGGAAATATCTACTTCGAATTCTCGTAAGTTTTTAAATGAGACAGAAAATGAGTTGAAAATTTTAAAGGCTAGCAAAGCTCTATGTGATTCTGCAGTTGTTGAGATAAAAGATCGTGTTGGTGTTATTAGTAGACTTCTCAGTGAATCGAATGCTTCTAAAGTTTGTCTAGAAAAGGATTCTATGTCCTTAAAGGAAAAGTGTTCTACTTTAGAATCTACTATTTCAAAGCTTAAATTGAGTAATGCTGCATTGGAGGAAGAACTTACTTGTTTAAAGTCGCAGCTTCTTATTCCTTGAGATTTTGAACTTCTACTTCTGTTAAGAATTGTTTCAGTATTTTAAACTGTAGTTTTTTTTTTACTACTGTAGGATATGGATATATTTTTTTGTTGTTGTATTTAACTGTGGTGGATGTTGTCATAGTTGCACCCATTTTTTTTTAGCTATACTCTAGTATTGTCTGTTTCTGTTATAATCTGTTAATATTCGGTGTTGTACTGTTCTTGTCTTTCGTTTACTATTTTGTTTTAGTGGTTCTTTACCTCTTCCTACTCGAGAATACAGCTTCTCTCAAATGGTGCGGACAGTCTTATTTCGAGATACCTGGCCAGGGTATCTTTCTGTGCTGTCATTTGAACTTCAGGTCTGAGCTTCTAATTTATTTTGATCAGGGCAGCTCTTTACCAGGATCAGTCTTAGCTATTCAATGATAGCAGTGGTCTGTGCCATATGACATCATATTCTTCCATATAACATTTGGACCTCACTAGACCATAATAGGGTTTAATTTAATTCCCTAATTGCCTATGATCTGAAAGACTTAATTTTTCGAACTTTACCATATATTATTATCATGTGTTTGTTAATTGTTTATGTTAATTATTGTTTTACCATGTGCTGTTTTTTAGACAGGTTCTGTAATTTGGAGTATAATTGTTGTTGCAGCTTCTGTTTATTGACTTCATCTATTCAGATGATGATTAATTTTGAATTTATTGGTTTTGACTATACAAGTGTAATAATAATCATGTTTAATCTTTGCCATATATTTGTTTACATATGACTGAATATTATTATTATCATTTATATTTTATTTTTATGTTTCTTAATGTCGCTGAGGTTGAACCTTTATTTTGACGTTGGATGATTTTTTTTATTGTTTTTGCAGGTTCTAACTATGACGGCAGAAACTGATGTGTGTGTGTGTGTGTGTGTGTGTGTGTGTTTCTTTTTATACATTTATTACTTATGTTTATATATTTGTATTGTAGCACCTTGAGGAATTTCGAACAAAAGTGAGTTTTGATTATTCAATTGGTGCATAAAAGAGTGCTTTGAGGAAAGATTTTCTCATAAAATGCGAATTGTATTTCCTCTTAATGGCCAATACAGGCTTACAATATAAATTGCTTACTAAACCTTGAAAATCAAAAGCCCTAAATATGAGCTTTACTATTGATGCTCTAACATGAGCTTTGTTTTGTTGATGCTCTAACATGAGCTTTGTCTTGTTTATGCTCTAATATGAGCTCGGTTTTGTTGATGCTCTAACATGAGCTTTTGATACTTATTCCTATTACTTTGTCATAGCTGCAGACTCTGTGTTGTTGTCCTTTCTTCGAAGTATATCTTCTGTCTTTAATACAGTTTTTGTGCTTTAAACTTGATAAGTTGTGTCATGTCTTGTTGTTTCATACTGGTCTCCTTTGATTAATGTCCATACTGCTAACTCCTTGGAAACTGATTAATTTCCGGGGATCGTGCATACTCCATCCTTGGTATTGAACTTTAGGTTTTGATGGTACGTTGATGGTACCATCTTCATTACATGTAGCCAGTTTCTTCCCAGTATCACAATGTATGGTGATTTTGTGTTGAGTAACAAAAATGTCACTAAGGTTGTAATAGGTCCTGTTAGGGCATTGTCCGGTCAAACCCACTAGCGTTGGTATGTCAAGATAGTTGTCAGTTTTAGGTGTCAAAACACAATTCTTGATTTAGCCTACTAGAGCTTAGATTTCGTAATTGGGATATAGATAAAGTAGTAGAGACCTTGAAAACGAAGACTGTGAAGACAAAGAAGACATCAATTATTCTTCATCGACAAAAGGTTTGTAGGAGTTATGACTTTTTTGGAAATTATTATATTCTACTTATTTTATCTTTCGAAATAGTCGGCTACTTTAGTAGAGATACTAATAGTGATTGAGATCGTGTTCTTGTCTACATAACCATGTGTTATGTTAGTGTTTGTTCCCACGAATACTAAGGTTACAAGAGTGCATGAGATAGATTCGATACCATCTTTCCATAGCAATGGTTTGCTTGCAAATCACTTGTAGGATATGGGTGAATCTAAAGGAGTACTCTTGAGCAAGAGTCCAGTGGATTATAGTTTGTTAGGCCATTGTCCTGTCAAACCAACTAGCGTTGGTATGTCAAGCTGGTTGTCAGTTTTAGGTGTCAAAACACAATTCTTGATTTAGCCTACTAGAGTTTAGATTTTGGAATTTGGATATGGACTAAGTAGTAGAGACCTTGAAGACGAAGACTGTGAAGACAAATAAGACATCAATTATTCTTCATCGACAAAAGGTTAGTGGGAGTTATGACTTTTATGGAAATTCTTCTATTCTACTTACTCTATCTTTCGAAATGGTCGGCTACTTTAGTAGTGATACTAATAGAGATTGAGATCGTGTTCTTGTCTACATGACCATGAGTTATGTTGGTATTTGTTCCCATGAATACTAAGTTTACAAGAATGCATGAGATAGATTCGATACCATTTGTCCATTGCAATGGTTTGCTTGCAAATCACTTGTTGGATATGGGTGAATCTAAAGGAGTACTCTTTAGCAAGAGTCCAGTGGATTATAGTTGAGGACGTCTAACACGTCTAAGTAATGGTCCAGCCCAGAACTTCCAGCGGATCCAAGTTAAACCCTAATCTGAATGACGACGGTTCCCGAACCGTGCGTGAACAATGACTTGGGAAAATCTCCTGAGTTCCAAAGTGTGAATTTGTACGCGTACTCTACGTGAACCTCAGATTCGATGCATTTGGTCGTGATTCAGATGAACGGTTTGCGAACCGCCCAAGGTGAATATTCTTTGGGATTTTCACACGGGTTAAACTCTGACTCCTTTATCTCTTAGTTGGACTTGGTTATCACGAAATATCTTCTGTGGTCCATCTAACGGTTCTCAATGTGTCAATAAGATAAAGATTATCTGTGGTCTGTTGGATTTCTATCTTGAAGTGTTTTTGACCAAACAAAACACTTGGCAGATAAATGATAAAAGATTTCAAGTTGAGATAAATCTATGTTTACTTGGTTTGCAAGTTAGGGTTTCCTAAACTTGTGGGACAAGAAACTAGTTGCTTTATTCCTAAGCAACCTATCTTATTGAGTGCTATAAATAGAGGTCTAAGGACGAAAACCGCAAGCATCAAGCATACGTGAAGATTCTCTGTGGAATTGATCGTAAACTCTTTCCACTTTGGCGAATGCTTGTTGTGGTATAGTCATCCTCTATTAGGTAGCAGTTCCTCTTGGGAATTACCTAACGAATATAAAGACTTCTTTTGAGAGTTGGGAAGCACAGGTAGGAGATTGAGACCTTAGTGGTTGAAATCGGAGTAACCTGTAACCTTGGTAACCTGATCATGTTCTTGTCTATTCTACGGTCCTTCTCTTCTGATATAAGGTCATTCAAGAACTGATACGTTACACACATGGTTGAAAGGAAGCAACGCAAGGCTGCACTCGGTGTTGTAAGACCTAGTTAGCTCCAGTTGTATAAGTTTCTTAAGTGATTCTTCGTTTACAACTGAGGTAGAGACAAGTTAGGCATAGTTTACTCGGTTTACTTGTCAGCCCCCGCTTGTAAGTAGATTTCCGTATGACCTGGAGAAATCCGAAGGAAGTCACTTTTGTGTGTCAAACTGATAGAGGACAGGTCAAACATACAGTTGATAATTAAGGTTGCAAAGCCGGAATTGTTGACACAAGCCTTTAACAGCGGTTAAAGCAACTCCTAGGCCTGTAAAGGACGTCAGCTGGGGGAATCAAGTGCGTGACGATCTGTGGGGGATCTAGATACGTACGGAGTGCGACAGTAGCCAATTCGCTTGGAGGGCTTGAGTTGGTCTCTGCTACATCCCAGACCGAAGTCTTATAGTAGGCTAGTGTTTGTAGACAGTTTGTACTGTGCAGTGTTCAATCTGGACGAGGTCCGAGGTTTTTCTACAGGTTGTAGTTTCCTCGTTAAAAAAGTCTCTGGTGTTTTGTGTGCTTTACTTTCCACATTATATTCTCTGAGTATATAATTAAAGCAAACACAAGAAGTACGTTATTAAATAACCTGATCGTTGTCCCCCAATCCATCCATTGGATTTACCAAGACCTTGTCTTGTCGGACTTATCCTTTGAGATCCAAACTCAGGTTAACGGATCTGGATATTGATTTTTGAGATCGTCCAGATCTGACCATAAGTCTCACGAGCCCAAACGAAAAGTTGGTTGTATTTCGGTACCCCTGCTTTTTCAATTGGTATCAGAGCCGGTGAACACATAAAAGACGTAACTGTCTGTGTTTATCGAGGTTCGTGACTATGGATCCTAGTACTAACTCTACACCAGAGGACACCACTCCAACACACTCATACACAACTGGTTCAACACCATCTTGTTGAGAACAACCAACTGAGGTTGTCAATTTGAGTAATAATCCTTACTATTTCATTCTGACGGATGACTCTGACTCATATCTTGAAAGAGATGCAGCTAAGGAAAGTAGTGAACTCATTAAGTTCATGAAATTTCAGGCTTCTGAAATCTCACGACTAAAAGCCAAGGTAAATTACTTCTTGGATAAAGTCAATGAACAAGAATCTATGGTTATGTCCCTAACCACTGAGTTTTCACTACTAAAGAGGAAAAGTCATACATCTGACTTCACACCAAAAGGTGATAATCCTCAAAACCCCACCAGTGCAGAATCTGAAAAATCTGAACTCATGATTGCTCATAAAAGAATCAAGGAGTTAACGGGAGAAATTGATCGGCTCAAATCAATCTCTGAAAAACCCAAAGAAAATCAGAAAAGACAAGAACTCGTCGTGGTAAAATTGTTGGAGAAAAGGTGACGTCTTCTCACACCTCTGATAAGGTGACTAATTCCACTCATCACTCTGATGATAACAGTACCCACAAAAAGAGTTCTAATGAAGGTAAACATGAGAAATCGTGTAGTTTCTGTAAAAAGAAATGACACCTTCAGACTGAATGCAATAGCCAAAAGAGGACAAAACGAGTTTCTCAACTCCAGCACACATTGAATCTGATACTAAAAAATGTGTCTGAACTCTCTAAGTCTTATCCAGGGACAAGGTATAAGACAAGTAAGAGAAGATCCTCATCTATGCACGGAAATCATAGTAGAGTTATTCCATACTCTGGAAGAAAACCTCAGGAAACGTGGAACAGGATGCCTGTCTCAACCATGACCACTAAGAGGTGGATTCCTAAGAGAGAAAACTCTGAGAGCAGTCAACCTCGAGTCTCCAATGATATAATAAGCCTGAATAATCTGAATAAGATGCTATCAGGATATACTATGCTCAATAAAGACCTTGTAAAACAGGTTCATGGAGCTAGACAATCATCAAGAAGTTCATCAGATATAGAGCCATATCTTAATGACAATAACTTCTATGATAACTTTGGAGGGAGAAAATCGAGGAGGTCTAAACGAAGGTTTAGATCAGGTGAGTATACCAATACTCACCCCAACACTCAAACCTGAAGTGTTGAAAACTATCTCCTTGCCTTAGTACTGAAGGGTGAGGAAATAATAAAATCAGGGAAAAAGAAACCCCGAGGATGGTCAGTACTGTTAGGGCATTGTCCGGTCAAACCCACTAGCGTTGGTATGTCAAGCTAGTTGTCAGTTTTAGTTGTCAAAACTCAATTCTTGATTTAGCCTACTAGAGTTTAGATTTCGGAATTGAGATAGAGAAAAAGTAGTAGAGACCTTGAAGACGAAGACTGTGAAGACAAAGAAGACATCAATTATTCTTCATCGACAAAAGGTTAGTAGGAGTTATGACTTTATGGAAATTCTTCTATTCTACTTTCTCTATTCTTTCGAAATATAGTCGACTACTTTAGTAGTGATCATAGCGATTGAGATCGTATTCTTGTCTAACATGGCCTTGTGTCATGACTAGTATTTGTTCCCACAAATGCTATGAGTACAAGAATGAATGAAATAGATTCGATACCATTTGTCCATTGCAATGGTTTGCTTGCAAATCATTAGTTGGATATGGGTGAATCTAAAGGAGTACTGTTGAGCAAGAGTCCATGGATTGCAGCTGAGGACGTACACACGTCTAAGTCCTGGCTAAGCCCAGAACTTCCAGCGGAATCCAAGTTTAACCTAATCTGAATGGCGGACGGTTCACAAACCGGTACGCAAACCAGAAACTCGGATTTCTACTGAGTTCCAAAGTGACTGAACATTTCGCGAACCTACGCAAACCTAGGTTTCGGTTATTTTGGCTGGTATTCAGATTAAGTGAATATTCTTCCAGAATTTCACTTGGGTTAAACTCTGAACTCCTTTATCTCTTAGGTGGACTTGTATATCACATAATATCTTTTGTGGTCCATCTAACGATCCTCAATGAGTCAATAAGATAAAGATTATCTCTGGTCTGTTGGATTTCTATCTTGAAGTGTTTTTGAGCTAACAAAACACTTGGCAGATAAATGTTAAAGAATTCCAATTGAGATTAATCTCTATTACTTGGTTGGAAAGTTTAGGGTTTTCTTGACTTGTGGGACAAGTAATTGATTGCTTTATTCCAAAGCAACCTATCTTATTAAGTGCTATAAATAGAGGTGTCTATGGACAAATACCGCAAGCATCAAGCATACGTGAAGGTCCTTAAGGAAGTGATCGTAAACTCTTTTCACTTCGGTGAACGCTTGTTGTGGTATAGTCATCCTCTATAGGTTGCAGCTCCTCTGGGAACTCCCTACGACTATAAAAGACTTCTCTTGAGAGTTGGGAAGCACATGTAGGAGATTGAGACCTTATTTGGTTGAATTCGGATTAACCTGTAACCTTGGTAACCTGATCACGTTCTTGTCTATTCCATAGTCCGTCTCTTCTGCTATACGGCTATTCAAGAACTGATACGTTACACACAGGGTTGAAAGGTAGCAACGCACGGCTGCACTCGGTGTTGTAAGACCTAGTTAGCTCCGGTTGTACAAGTTTCTTAACTGATTCTTCGTGTACAACTGAGGTAGAGACAAATTGGGCATAACTTACTCGGTTTGCTTGTCAGCCCTGATTTGTGAAGTAGATTTCCGTATGACCTGGAGCAATCCGAAGGAAGTTAACTTGTGTATGATAAACTGATAGAGGACAATTAGATCATACGTCAACAATTAGGTTGCAAAGCCAGTATTGCTGACACAAGCCTTTGACATCGGTCAAAGCAACTCCTAGGCCTGTAAAGGACGTCAGCTGGGGGAATCAAGTGTGTGACGATCTGTGGGGGATCTAGAGACGTAAGGAGTGCGACAGTAGCCAATTCGCTTGGAGGGCTTGAGTTGGTCTCTGCTACATCCCAGACCGAAGTCTTATAGTAGGCTAGAGTTTGTAGTCTGTTTGTACTGGGCGGTGTTCAATCTGGACAAGGTCCCGAGGTTTTTCTGCAAGGCAGTTTCCTCGTTAAAAAAAACGTTCTGGTGTCTTGTGTGCTTTTCCTTCCCGCAATTATATAAACTCTGACATATAATTAAAAGCAAACACAAGAAGTACGTTATGCATAACCGTAGAGTTTACTCCAAAGATTCATCTTTGTAGAGTTGATCCCTAGATCACAACTCCGGTTATCTAGGTTTGGATATTGATTTTTGAGATCGTTCAAACCTAACCATAAGACTCACGAGCCCAAAGCAAAAGTTGGTCGTATTTCGGTACCCCTCCTTTTTCAAGTACTACTCAGAATAGGCACCTGAGTGATCAAAGATGGTTGAGTCAAAAACCATATTGAGGAACGTATAAAAACACTTAAACCATGCTGACGTGTTCAAAAACCTTATCCACACGGTTCACGAACCGTCAGAAGTGTTTTTCTGTACAAAAACTCAATCACGCGGAAAACAGTATTTATCTGCGAAAAGAGTCAGTCAAATCTCAAAATAGATCGCATTATTGTTTTCTAAAAACACAAACACAAACCCTAAAGGGACTCTGGGTGTGCAAAATTGTGTGAGATATTTGAGTCAATCCCTTCTTGGTATTCCTATAAATACCACACTTTTTTTTTTTTTTTTTTTTTTGAAAAAGATTGTTTATTTAAAATAAGCAAACATGGTGGAAAACCATGCGCAAAAGTTTTTACAAGAAAAAATAGCTAAGCCCAAAAAGAAAAACAGAATCAGGTTAAAGAGCCAAACAACCGGCCCAATAACCCCAAAAAATAACAAAAATAAGAAAGACCTAAAATTCCATCATTTGAATCTATAATAAGTCTTGTTAGGATCTTCCAGGCTTTTCAAGGCAGCAGGACGGGCAGTATGGTAGATGATTTGTCCCTCATTAAGCTTGACTCCCTCATTAGCAAAGTGATCAGCAGAGAAGTTGATTTCTCTGTAAACATGCCTGAAGTGAATAGCAAAAAGCTTGTGCCTGATTATGCTCCATCTAGCTTTGTAACACCATGGAAGTTTATGATTCATAAAAGCCAGGACAACAGCTTTTGAATCAGTTTGAAGCATCACACTTTGGTGATTATTAGTGATAGCCCATTCCAAAGCTCTTATAGTAGCAGTGAATTCAGCAAAGAAGTTAGTAGCTTTGCCCAGTCCAAAAGATTCAGCTACAATAAAGGCACCAGTATGATTTCTTACAATAAAACCAGAACCAGCAAGACCAGGATTACCTTTTGAAGCTCCATCACAGCAAAGCAGAGGTACTCCTTCTTCTGGTAGAGTAAAGAAACAAGCAACAGGGCATACTTCCTTCATTTTTCTGTTAGCAAAATGGAATGTGCTGAGGATTTGTCTGTCATAGTCAGATCCCCACATCCTTTTCATTAGCCTAATTTCACTCTCACAAATTATGTGCATGATTCTGTGTTGAGAACTGGCAGAGTCTGGATTAATCCCTTCAAAGAAGTTTTTATTCCTTGCGTTCCAAATTTCCACCATTGTATAGAAAGAAGAAACATACCAGATTTCCTGCACAATTGGGCTTTTTCTTCTGCATCTTTTTAGGACATCATTGAAGCTTTTTGGAATGTTAACTTAAAAAATACCTGCTATCCATTTCCATAAAATATCACCAAAAGAGCAGTCCCATAGTATGTGTTCAATAGAGTCATGTTCATTGTGACACAGATAACATCTTGAAGCAAAAGCAAAACCTCTTTTCCTCAGTGTTTCCTCTGTTGCACATATGTTTCTGATCAGTTTCCACACATTAGCATTTGTTGTTGGATGAGCACTACTTTTCCAAATCTTCTTGTACATACTTTTCTCAGGGAGAGTTTTCCTTATAACATTCATAGAAGATTTTACAGTGAATTCCCCTTGTTGTTGACCTGTCCATATCATGCATTCCTTACCAATTTTTAATGGAGGCAAATCTTCAAGACAAAAGTACAGTAGAAATCTTTCAGGAATACACCATTTACCATCTTTTATCAATGAACATACCTTCATCTTCTTATGTTGCTCAATGAACCCATCATCAGGATGCAAACTTGCTATAGACTTATCATGTACCCATTTATCAAACCAAAGAGAAATACTTTCACCATCACCCACAATCCATCTTGTATTATCTTTGAAATCTTCAAGAACAGACTTCAACCCTGGCCAAATTGAAGACTGTTTATAGTATGAGATCCATTAATGGTTTTTATCTTTAAATTTAGCAAGAAAGAAAAGGGCCAAATCATCAGATGTATTATGTATTCTCCAGAGCAGTTTAAGTAATAAGGCTTTATTAATATCTTCAAACTTCCTGATTCCCAACCACCTTCACTCTTTGGTGTGCAAACTTTATCCCAACCAAGAGTAACCAAATTTTGGTCTTCAGCATTACCAGACCAAAGGAAATTTCTCACTATTCTTTCACAAGCCTCTATTAGCTTTATAGGCCATTTATATATTGCCATATTATAAAGAGGTATGCTACATAACACTGAATTGATTAAGGTGATTCTAGCCTGAAAAGAAAGAAGTTTACCAACCCATGAAGCCAACCTTTTTTGTAGCATCTCAACAAAAGACCATAAGTGAATAGCTTTAATTTTTCCTGGAACAAGCATGATACCAATATACTTATCAGGGAATGATGCAATATCCATTTGCATAATTTCAGATATTAAACTTTTCTTTGCTTCTGAAGTACCATCTACAAAGCTTTTACATTTTGCTGCACTCACCACTTGACCTGAAGCAGATTGATATTGCATGAGTAAATCTCTTAAATTTGTTAAACTTATTTTACTCCCATTGCAGAATATAAAGATATCATCAGCAAAGAATAAGTGGGAAGGATGAATCCCATTTCTGATCACCATTGGCTAGATTTTCCTGTCTTGTATTAACTGAGTAATTTTCCTACTCATAATGTCTTCGGCTATTACAAAAAGAATGAGAGAAAGGGGATCACCTTGTTTCAGTCCCCTGCCAACACCAAAGAAACCAACAGGCCCACCATTGAGCATAATAGAAATTTTTGTAGTACTAAGAAGTGTGAATATCCATTTCCTGAAAACCTCTGAAAAACCAAAACTTTTTAGAGCTTCCAATAAAAAATCCCAGCTGAGAGTATCATATGCTTGTGAAATATCAAGTTTTAAACCCCCATCCCCCCCCCCCCCCCCCTCTTCTAGAAGTTGCCATTTCATTCACAATCTCTGATGCTTGAATTACTTGATCATGAATCAATCTTCCTTTAATGAATGCACATTGTTGAGGAGAAACAACTTTATGTAAGATGTTACTAATTCTTGAAGTAATGATCTTAGTAATTATCTTGAAACAAAAATTACTTAAACCTATTGGCCTAAACTGATTTGCCTTTTTTGCACCTCTAATTTTAGGAAGTAAAACAAAAAAGTTAGAGTTTAATCCACTAGGAATGATTTGATTAATCCAACAATACCTTATAGCAGCAGTCAGATCATCTTTAATAACCTCTGTTAGGGCATTGTCCGGTCAAACCCACTAGCGTTGGTATGTCAAGCTAGTTGTCAGTTTTAGGTGTCAAAACACAATTCTTGATTTAGCCTACTAGAGTTTAGATTTCGGAATTGGGATATAGACTAAGTAGTAGAGACCTTGAAGACGAAGACTGTGAAGACAAAGAAGACATCAATTATTCTTCATCGACAAAAGGTTAGTAGGAGATATGACTTTTATGGAAATTCTTCTGTTCTACTTTCTCTATCTTTCGAAATAGTCTACTACTTTGGTAGTGTTATAATAGCGATTGAGATCGTGTTCTTGGCAACATGACCATGTGTCATGACTAGTGTTTGTTCCCGCAAATCTATGGTTACAAGAATGTATGAGATAGATTCGATACCATTTGTCCATTGCAATGGTTTGCTTGCAAATCACTTGTTGGATATGGGTGAATCTAAAGGAGTACTCTTGAGCAAGAGTCCAGTGGATTACAGCTAAGGGCGTCTCACACGTCTAAGTCCTGGTTAAGCCCAGAACTTCCAGCGCATCCAAGTTAAACCTAATCTGGAGGTCGGACGGTTCCCGAACCGTACGCGAAACAGAATCAGGAATTCTCCTGAGTTCCAAAGTGCTATTTAAGTTCGTGTACCTACGCAAACCTCTAAATCGGTGCTTTTGGCTGTTATCCAGATTTGTGAATATTCTTTCAGAATTTCACACAGGTTAAACTCTGAACTCCTTTATCTCTTAGATTGGACTTGGAATATCACGGATATCTTTTGTGGTCCATCTAACGGTTCTCAATGTGTCAATAAGATAAAGATTATCTCTGGTCTGTTGGATTTCTATCTTGAAGTGTTTTTGAGCTAACAAAACACTTGGCAGATAAATGTTTAATGAATTCCAATTGAGATTAATCTCTATTACTTGGTTGGCAAGTTTAGGGTTTCCTTGACTTGTGGGACAAGTAATTGATTGCTTTATTCCAAAGCAACCTATCTTATTGAGTGTTATAAATAGAGGTGTCTATGGACGAATACTGCAAGCATCAAGCATACGTGAAGGTCCTTAGGGAAGTTGTGAATAGGGTAAGATTGACAATCCGATCCGATTCACAGAGGTAACAACCCGATTTATCTCATTTCTCTTGCTTTCTCTCTCCCTTTCTTAAGAGTGTAGTCTAATTTCTCTCTCTTCCAAAAAGGCCTCTCTCTAATGATCCTTTTAGAGCCCTATTATAGAGACTCCCTTTCACTCCTTGGTTGCCATGTGTCCTCTTAGCCACTTATTAACATAATTGCCATTCTTTATCTCTTAAACACCCAAGATGTCTAAACCCAAGCCTAACTAGATAAGCTTAACTTAATATGTGTCAAGCCCATCAGGCCCTATTGGACTTGGGGTATCCACATTAGTCCCCTGACGGTTCGGGCGGGCAAATGCGCCGGGTCGACCGTCACCCATGGGAACCCAAGTCCCCTGACCGTCGCCCATGATTAATTCTGTAACCGTCAGGATCATGGCCTACGTGGCGGCGCACGTCCATGAGTTATTGGCATCGTGGTCTAGGTGGCGGATGGTTACACCCTTACACTTTTTTCTCCTCAGTATAAATACCCTTTTACCTTCGCTTCCTCCAGCCAAACTTTCCTTGGTTAAAACTTCTCTTTTTTTCTTCCTTTACTACCATGAGTGATTACGATGAGCCTTTGCAAAACGACCCACTCGCCTCTGATCATGAGGACGAGGTTAACCCCGAAGTCGCGCCAGATGGGGGGGCGCTCAGAATGCTAACCTTGATGTCTTCCCCCCTCCTGATCAGGAAGACGGTTTATTTTCTCACACGCTGTTCAACAGAAGCATTTCCCTCCAGAGAGCCTTTGTTCCTCTTCCCAGTACTGAATATCCCGATGACTTCTTTAATCAGCGCCTTCTGAACCGACTGCCGCCGCCCCTGCCAGCCGACCTGCTATGGTTGTTGAACCCGGATGACATCGGGTGGTCATTTCCTCCTTATGAACAGATTCCTCGCTTGGCTATAAACCGTGGCGATTACGAGCTTCCCAACATTGTCTATAAATCTACGGCGAAACCCCAAGAGGGCTGGTCGGCGTGGGTTGATTTCATTGAAAATCATGAGTCTCATGCCCGTATTCTGGATGGGATC
The DNA here is from genome assembly GCA_023529015.1 of Papaver nudicaule. Taxonomy (NCBI): domain Eukaryota; kingdom Viridiplantae; phylum Streptophyta; class Magnoliopsida; order Ranunculales; family Papaveraceae; genus Papaver; species Papaver nudicaule. The sequence continues at coordinate 29,510 of JAJJMA010334615.1, forward strand.
GGCGTTCTTGATGCTATCAAAGCATCCAAATGTCGCTCCTGCAACCGCAGTAACTTCGATCTGACCAAGCTAGTCGCGCGTTGGATTTCTCTGTTCCATACCTTCCTTTTTGCTTGGGGAGAGGCGACTATCACTCTTGAGGACGTAATTGCTCTCACTTTGTTACCAGCCCATGGCGCCTGCTATTGGCATCAGTCAGCCGTCGCAGGATGTATGCGTGACAAGGATTGGGATTTGGTTGCCATTCTGAAGAAGTCCAAAGAGCTCGCAAGGGACGTTCTCGTCGAGGGAGCCGGGGATAATCCAGAAAAGGGCAAGGAACTTGAGGGCGCTCAGGTTGACGATATAGAAGGGGGCGAGGAACATGAAGGCGCCCGGGGTAATATTTTCTTTGGCTCGTCCTTTATTCTCTTTTTTCTCTTTGTGAGTGTTTTCATTATGCACAACTAATCACAAATCTGTCTTTGCGCCTTCTAGGCGAGGATGATGCCGAAGCAGCCACTTCAAGCAGGCAAAAGAAAAGGCGCTCTTCCTACCCTTTATTCGTGAAGTACTGGGCACCGAAAATGGTGGAGGGCCGTTGGGAATGTCCGAATTATGGCGAGGATTCAGAAACGGTGCAACTGGCCGCGTTTCTTCTTTTCTAGCTGAGTCATGATATCTTCGAATTCAGCCCAGGGGATACAATCAAGGAAGATCTTATGCCAATGGCCGTTCTAATGGCGCTTGGCGTATCTTTTCCCTTGGCTCCTATGTTCTTGGGCGGACTTTACCACCACTTAGACTTGCTCGTGATCGATATCCAGAGGGCCGCTAATGGGCACACTGTCGAGACTTTCATACCCGCAAGCTTCCTTCAGATGTGGTCTTGGGGGCGCTTTCCAGGATTCAACCCGCCAGTTCCGACGCTTACCATTCATGGCGTCGAGGAACGAGTGAACGAGGATGGGGAGGTCTATCAAGATCCCATGGTGTATACTTATCCTCGCGCCCGCCTTTATAAGCGGAAATCGCCTAAATCTCTTGACTGCATTTCCAATTACATGGATATTGGAAGCAAGTTTTGTTTTTCTCCATACACTGATGGTCATGTTGGACCTACTCCTTACACCTTTTACTCGGATGAAGAGGAGATCCTTGACTCTCGAAGAATGAATCAGGCGAGCGAAGTGGACTTTATTTTGTCAGTTACGTCTGGCTACCTCTCTGGTTTTTGCGGGGGCGCGTTATCTATTGAGGCCTATAACTTCGATCGGGTTGTCCGCCAAGCGGGTTTTGACCAGGGGGTTCCTCCACCTCCCTTGCGTCCTCTTATCATGGATGGTGCCTCGATTGAGGCTTGTTATGATAGGTTTGTCTACTCTGATGGGTGCGTGCTTCGCTGTCGTCCGGTCCCCTTCACCATCCGTTATCCCCAACCTGCTCGGGATTCTCTCCGCGTTTCTGCCGACTGGCGTTTGTATTGGGAAGAGCTTTTAACGAGCGTGATGAACTTTCTGGTCACCACTCCTGTTATTTACCACGCGCCGGACAATGATGAACTCTATGAGATGCATCGCACCGACCGTTTTGTGCTTGAGAAGAGTGTAGGAGAACCTCTCAGGCTGGTTCCCGGGAACAAGGGTCGCGCTCAGAATTCTTCTGAGACAGCTTGGGGTCCTCTTCCTTTGGATCCTGACGCAGTTGTGAAGCACAAGTCAAAGAGGAAAGTCCCCCTTCCCTCCCCAAAAGCTGCAGGCGGACAAAGATGATCGCGTACAACCAGAGTCCCCAAACCGTCTCCTTCAGCGCCTAGTACTATGTTGGGTAGAGGTGTTGCGGTAAGTAACCACCCCTTTAGCGTGTCAATTCGGTGTTTTGCATTTTGAGTCTGTGTTTACTTAAGTTTTTGCTTGCACGTAGCCTGACGACGCTCATGATCGAGGGCCACATAAGCGGTCTCTGGAAGAGTGGCTTAATATGCCCGAGCATGAGTGGCGTGAGAAGGCTTTGACTGATAAACGAAACTGGGAAGCGGGCATAATCCCCGTTCCTCGGTGTATTTCCTCCCCTTCTAATAAGTCTTGTACTAAACAGGCGCGTCCGGTAACCTCCTCGAAGAGGAAACGTGCCGCGTCCGTACAGACCCCTTGTAACGACCCGTCCCTCCACCGATACTGTCCCCACTTAGCCACTGCGGTCATCCGGCAGTGTGGGGTTTTCAACTGGCACCGCTGCGGTTATCCAGCAGCAGCTTCCCGGGAGGTCACCCAT